>CAUYRT010013759.1:0-22426 GCA_963574885.1 Lepilemur ruficaudatus
CTTAGTTGGCCAATTAATTTGTTTCTATTATTAGTAGAGATGGGGTCTCGCTCTTGCTCAGGCTGGTTTCGAACTCCTGACCTTGAGCAATCCGCCCGCCTCGGCCTCCCAGAGTGCTAGGATTACAGGCGTGAGCCACCGCACCCGGCCTCATACCCCTTTTCTTTTCTTTGGATCTTTGAACATTCAGTCTCCTCTTCCTAGAATGCCCTTTTCCACCTGGAGAACTCTTAATTCACTCTTGTAAACCCCAACTCAAATATATTACTCCCTCTGTGAAGTCTTCCTAAATCACTAATATCAGAGCTTTAATAATATTTTAGTGACCGTGTAATCTCACGTGTCCATATAGTTATAGTATGCATGTCTGTATTCCCTATGACACTCACAGCTCCTAGGGGCAGGCAACTTGTATTATTCCTACTGTATCCCAGCATCAATACAGTACCCAGAATACAGTGGACACTTACAAATATTAATATAATCTGAAATGTGAAAACTTTATATGTTAGGGACTTAAATGGTGGTGGTAGTAAAGGTGGGATCAAAAGAAGGCAGGGAAAACCTCACCAAGATTTAACAAAGGAAAACATCGTTAAGGAAAATATTATCTTACGTGTTCTTCACTCTTCAGTTGCTTTACTCCAGATTCTATAACCTTAATGTTCGGAAAGCGATTTTCTAACACAGTACTTGATTGTTCTTCAACTTCAAATTCTTCCAATATTTTAGAAATCTGTATTAGATCAAAGAGGTTAAAATGTTATTTATTTTAAAAATATTGTCTTTTAAGAATCTTAAATAAAAATACTTTCATTTGCATCCATATACTACTATTTCATGTTTATAAAACAAGAAACTTAGCTGACTCTATCATGTATAGTGGAAAGAGGACTAGATTCAGCATTTTAAGACTTAAAGGCAAATATTAGTTCTGTCACTCCTGGGCAAGTTAGATGAGTCACTGGGCTTGTTTCCTGGCCCATAAAATGAATGCTGACCTATAAAAGGAACACTACACCACTTACTTCTCTACAGTTTAACCAAACAGCTTATCTATTTCCTTATCCTTCCAGCTTTCTCTCTCCACAGACTAGCTAACCTTATTATGATCCAGTCTTTGAAGTCTTCTTTTCTTTTCTCTAAAACCAACAGAATGCTCTTGAACTCACTTTCCTTCCTTTCCAGCTAAAATTCCACTGTGGATCATTTCCTCTTTTGACCAAAACCTTTTACCTCCTTGCTCTCTTATTCTTAACCATTAAATAACCTGAAAAGTCCTAACCACAGATCTAACTACCTAGTTTCTTAGTCCTACACCTAGTTTGCTGTAGAAGGTCCACACATCCTTGCAGTTTGGCATTTGACCTCAGCTACTCCTTAAACACTGTATGGAAATCCTACCACATGGCACTAATAGTTTTTCAAATTTTTTGGTCTCATGACTCCTTTACATTCATACAATGTATGGATTCTTGGGTTATTTTAAGGATTAAATATATTTAAAATATTTAATATGTAGAAGACTGCTTAGTGCATAGTAAGCACTCAATAAATGGGTTATTATCACTGTTATTTTTTCCCTTTTAAAAATTACACAAATCATGAATTCATGCTCTTTTAAACACTAAACAAACAATACACAATAAAGAGTAAATGTTAAAGTCCCTCTTCCCCGCTCTCTAAATCTCACCCCCCATCTCTCAAAATAATCTATAATGTCTTTGGTATTATGGTCTGTACTTTTAATCTCCATATCTTGTGTGCCTAGTACATTGATTTATAATATAGGTGTTCCATAAATAAAAAGGGTGCCATTTCCTACTGCTAACACTTATAGTAACTGACATTTGTATGTTATTAATATTTCAGTGCATTTTCACATATATTGATATACCTTAATAAGCTCACAACCCTGTGTAGTAAAAAGGGAGGATATTAACCTAATATTACAGGTGAAATAACTTAGATACAGAGATTTATCAAGGCTACAGAACCAGTAAATAACAGAGTCAAGTCTGAAACCCAAGTTTTTTCCTTTTACTGTACATAAATTACAGAATTGGTAAAAACTGGACAGAGGTGTTATAGCTCTAGTATTATTATACCAAATGAAGTCTTCTGGAAAGATAATTATTAGACTCAGCTATACATCTTTCACCTATGTATGTTCTCTTACCCTCTGATTAAATATGTATGTTTTCCTTTTAAATATTAATAGCTATAATATGTTCTCTGCTTCTCCAAATTCTGTAAGTCTTTTGGCTGTACCTAGATACTAAGATATCTTATGTCTCTTTAGGTCAGGGACATCATGATATATGATACTAAATTACCCTTGGCCTTAGGCGTTTACAACATGAAAAAGTTATATTCTAGTATAAGAATATTATAAGGGAAGACTTGTATTAAATGAAAAATTATGGTAGTGTCTTCACTGAAGGGTGGAAAGAAAGATCAGAATTTATGTTTACTTACCATTTAAAAAATTTCATTTTTTCACAGTTTTTAAAACATTTGTAATTATAGCTGTTGTTCATACATACAATTTACGTACAAATACACATTCACATACATGTATGTGAATGCAAAACTTTTTAACAGCTAAGGTATGGGATCAAAAAGTTTGGAGACCGTTCTTCTATGATACTATGACCCAGCTGGTGTTAGACCCCTATTATAATGCATAATATAAATTCGTGGAACTACAAAGTGTTCTGAGATGCTTATTACATATCTGAAACACTAATTATTTACAAATATAAATTTGACTTGGAAGTACTTTTATTCTGATTTATAAACACACATACAGTGGAAGGGGGAAATATATAGAGCCAGAAATATCCTAAAAGACTTCAATTTAGGAGTTTCCTAGACCTGACATCACACTGTTCACCATTTCATGGGTAGGGGTGTATGTGAGGTAATGCATATGTTAAGTAGCTTGATTTAGCCATTCCACAATGTACACATATTTCAAAACATCATGTTGTATAACATATATACAATTTTCACTTGACAATTAAAAAGTAAAAAAAACCACTACAATAACCCTAACTGCTATTTAAGTTATTGTAATTTTTTAAAATTAATATTAAGAAAGTTACACAAAGGTTCTTACCTGCTTGAAATTTGTAACTGCTTTAATAACAGGAGAAGCTGTTACCAAGAGAATATCTTCTGACGGAAAGTGAACAGCCAACTTATTTTAAAAAAGAGAGAAAAAAATATGATAAATAAATTTAGGCATTGGTATATATGCTGTATGTGTGGAGGGGGACTGGGGTGGAAATAATGCAATTTTACTAATGTAATCAACCCAGGAAATTAAAAACCCAGTTCCTCATCTAAAGGTCTCCAATATTTTGGATCTTATTCATATTCATGGGGCAATGGTGAGTAATATTAAACTCTGATATTGACAAAATGAATAATACCTTTACACTAAACACTAACAAAGACTTTCTGAACAAGATAAGTGATATAAAGAAGTGTCCCTTATGTACTTCAACTATCTCATATACCAATTTAGAGTTATCATACAGAGGATTAGAAGAAAACTAGCCTCCTAATTAACAGTTAAGCCAACTTCTATTTTAAAATAATATTTAATTTGCCTTCAATGGGATGAAATTAAAGCAAACTGTCAACATTAAACACTTAGAATCTTAGTCTGACTTTTCCTAAGCTTTGATACTATTCTGCCTCTTCCAATCAGTATATATTCTAGGAAGACAAAGCCATTTTAATAACAACTTGAACAAAATTTAGAGGTGTAACTTGCTATTGTTTCATTATTTTCCTCTAGCTACAACCTCTGTCTTTCTCATTTTGAAGTTCTTGAAAACATTTTCTTATTTCAAGGTCTGGTTCCTCACTCCACCAACCTCTACAATCTGGCTTCTATTTCTACTATACCACTAAAACTGAGCATGTTCAAGTTACCTGTCCATCCTTAAATCCCATGGGATTCTTTTTAGCCTCACCTAATTTGAACTTTCTATAATATTTTACAATATAATGTCCATCTTTGCTTTGTATATTCTGTAATTTATCTCCCCCATTTCTATTTCTACTTCTAGATCAGGTCCTCAAAATTGCTTTATACTACTGAAATCACTTTCAAATTGGCTTTCCAGTCTCATATATTAACCAGCTGCCTCTGCCCCAAATATAACTAATCATCTTTCAAAAATTTTCATTTAACAACTTTACTCCACTGCTCAAAACCTTTGACTACTTGTAAATTCTTGTTAAGTTCCTAGCATAACTTGCAAGACTATATGATCTGGTCTGTGCCAACCTTCCTTGCTTCATCTGTGGTCACCTCCCCCAAGCACTGTGGGCTTTAAGCTTTGTGCTCCCAGATGGTGCCATGCTTTTCCATTGGAGACTACACTGTTAGCCTCCCTTTCAAAGGTCTTTCTTTTCTTGTCTACCTGGTGAAATTTCACTCAATCTTCGATAATGAGATAAAGGGACACCTCTCCTTTGAGAAAGATATCTCTTCCCTAATTCACTCCCTACCAACTTCTTAGGCACCTCACCCTAAAATAACAGCTCGATGTCTCTTCCACTAAACTGTGAATCCCTAACACGGGGGGATTCACTACTACTCAGCCCCTTAGTACTGTGCCTGGATCATAAGTGTTGACTTGATGAATAAACGGAAAATACGCATTCAAAGATGAAAAGTTGAAAAACCCTTGAATTTCTTGCACTATTTCTTATTGTATCAGTGATTGCTTATGTTTACTTTTTGTCAACAAAATAATCTAGTCCTTGGGTCAGTCTATTCATCATAACCAGAAAAGCATTTCCTAGCTGCATTTAATTCTTTGCCGATTGTTTTACTAAACATTCCTAAAGTATCTTCTATCTTGGGAGTTCAAAGTACAGGAAACTTATGTAAGGGTTTATTATTCACTAATGACTTGGTAACTATCTGGAAACTGAACTCAGTCAGCTAAGACTGGGGGTTTGAACTGTCTGTGCAAATACAAAGTGCTCTTGTCTGCTCTGCCATATACTAGGATCAGAGCCCGCTTCAGTCAGCTTTGGCTTCTCCGCTAATAAGTTGCTCCCCACTCCTCCCTGCGCCTGACATCCAGCTTGCGAGGTCCTAACGACCTCAGCTGGAGGCCACCACGCAGTTCCTAATATCCGCAAGTAAGAAGGAGTGGGGGGCGGGGGGGAAAGGGTCGGCTAAAAAGAGAGCCTGCAGGAGGACGAGGTAGGGGGCGGGTGGGAGGCCTCCCGCGCCACCGCCTTTGGGGTCGGGAAAGAGGCGGAGCCGCCTACCTGCTCCGCACAAGTGACGCCCGCGATGCCGCCGCCGACCACCACGAACTTCCCCGCCGCCGGGGGAGGGCGCGCTGCCTCCATGCTCTCGGACTCCTAGCGGCTTACGGAATACTGTTGGGGAGCCGCGCGAGTTTGCATTAAGGGCCAGGGAGCCGCCGCGGGGCGGTCACTTCCGGTGCCTGACCCGGAGACTCCGACCTACGGGTGCCCGGGGAGCTCACACTTAGTCTTCTCGCGTATCTGCGAGTAGCCACGTTTTTTAAGCGCGGAGGCATCTCGTGGTTTCCAGGGCTTTGTGTAACTATTATTACTACACTTGAATGCGGCCGTTCCACGAAGATTTGATAGAGAAAGCAAAAAATAAAAAATAAAGTAAGACTGATGAACTGCCAAAAGAGGTTTGGCAAATTGCTTGTATAAACATAGATATTTCTTACGGGACAGAACATTCATAAAATAAATGAATTGCTCTGAAGTTCTATTTGCTCCTGCGAAAAAATAGACGTGGACGCAGATCTTAACATCTTAGTGGTAAAAGGAGCTTCGGGAACATGGTGCTACCCTACTCATGTCATTTTTGTAGATAAGGAAACAAGACTGTTTTGAAAATCACTTGACCGCTGCCCTTCACCTAATGGTCCAAGCACAAGCATTCTTCATGACCAGGCCAAGCAGTGCTACTGAATTGTCCTCTAATGAGTTGTAACCTTCATTTACAATTTAAACCTCAGCTATGATTCCCAGTACTATAGAGTTGCTCGCTGGTTTGTCAAATCACACGAATATTTCACCTGCTTCCAATAAATAAAAGCATGTGTGAGAGCTGAATGAAATATTCCCAGTCTTAATTTTACTGTTAATGCCTTTTTTGGTGGTGTTCATTTATTTTGAGAAATGGCTAAATTATTTTTATAACTTTTTTTTTTTACCATATGTACACTATGCACTATATTATTTTACTCTTTACTATTACCTTTGCTGTCACATGTAATATTAATACTTTCCCTAGGAGTTGTATGGTAATATTAAGGTACTATCTCTCAAATGGCTCACTCTAAAACTGGCAATTACCCTTTTAATTCTTTAAACTCTGAGGATACCCATTCTATATGAACAGAAAAACCTACCACTTATCCAATTACACGTATTTACTGATACCAATAATAATCATTGTGGTTTGATTTACTAAGTTAAATGTGAGTCTAATTCCTGTTACTAGTTTAGACAACAAAACAAAGCATTTTGAGGAGGAGGAAATAGTACTTTAAGCCCATTTATATCTAATCTTGCTTGTCCAGTTTATTTTCACATGATCTCACTCACACTTTGCTCCATTCAGACTGAACTACACTTGTAACTCCCAGGATATGACATTTTATTTCTTTTCTGAGCATTTCCACATTTCTTTTCCCTAACTACTTTTCCCTGGCTAACTCCTCACTGACCTTTGGTTTCATCAAGCCATCCCTTTCCCTAAGAAGCTTTATCTAATGTCCTCAAGACTGAATTAGGTGTCCTCTCTGTGTGTTCTAATAGCACCCTGTCATCCTCTGAATTTAGATTTATTTTACTTTATTCTAAGTATTACCTGATCCCACCACCACCATAAACTCCTTACTTAACCTCAGGGATTATTTCTTGTCTCCCTTTATCTGAATATCTCCAATATTCAATTACTAGTAAGTGTTCAACAAAAATATGCTGAAAGTATTAGGAAACGGATGAAGCATGAGACTGCTCTGAAGTGTGCTAAAGACTTTTAAGATTCATCCTCCAGAATCACTGATCCTCCTGTATATTGTGACTGCTGTTTCCCCTTTATGGAGGTCAGAGAGAACAGCCCGCTGGAACTTAAGCTCCTGGAGGAAATGGAGGGAGATCTTTGTAGATGGAAGGGAAAACAAAGCAGTAAGAGGCTCCTCTTTCAAATGTAAAGAGATGATGACCTCACACTCCCCTTTATCCTTCCCCTTTTCAAGGTTGGCTTTTATCATGGAGGTGTAAAGGTAAGATCTAGCTTTTGTCAGGTCTGCCTCTTGGCAGACTATTGTCCTGGTCCTTTGGCTCCTTGCTTGGAGGAATCACAAGCAGGCCGATGCAAAGGAGTGACTGCATACAGGAAACAATTCCACACAACCAGCTTGTATTGTAGGAAAGAAGGAAGCTACACAAAGCCAAAAATACCTTTCAGAGAGAGGAATGGGTCAATCTCTGCAAGAGGAGGAAGAACTTAAGGACGCCCAGTTGGTTTCCCCTTATTGGCCTGGTCTGGGAGGACTTACAGAAGGTGTGGGATGTTACCAGATGATTGATATACATGATTGTCAGGTGTTCTCTGTTTTCCTGCAGTCACTTCCCCTGATTGGTCTCGGGCTTCTCTGCCCCTAGGAACCACCCTCCTGGCCTGTATCTGCCACCTGTAGATTTGGTCCCCGCCTAGTGTTATCTTCCACGCTGGCCTGAATATCCAACTTTTGGATATTTCTAAGGATTAAAGAATGTCCAGGGAAGAGCACTAAGGAAAGCCTAGTAGTGCATCTCACCTTAGTGTTAATTGATTAAATTAGATAAATTTGCTGGATGTAGAACAGGTTAAAAGTAAGGTAGAGGTAACTTTGAAACATGAAATCCTCAGGAAAGGAAGCAGTCCAGTACAGGTTGGGACAAGGGAGCAACTGCAGAGAAAACTGGGCTCCTAGGGATAAGGGAGGCTTAATGCCCAGAGTCAGTAGAGGAGAAGGAAAAACAACGTGAGCTCCCTTTTAACTCTGGTTGGGAAGCTTAGGAATGAAGGGTGCACCAACCTGTCGACCATTTCTGAGGAGAGAAAAGGAAAACCAGTGTGTTGCTAAATATTATGGTATATGTTTAGAGTTAGAAAAGAGTAGCAGGGACTAGAGTTGGCAAGGAAAGCTTCAGAGAAGTGGTAGAATTTTTATGGACCCTCAAAGGCCCAGTAAAATTTGAGTAGGTTGGAAAGAAAGATACGGGAAATACCCCAAGAGCCAAAGGCTTGGTGACGGAAATGAGCATGGAAAATACAGGAACGGTAAAAAGTGTGAACAAAAATAAAATCCTAAGCTCCCTCCTGACTGAACAGACCCCCTTCTCAGTCAAAGGTACGCCAGAGAAACCTTAAAACTGAGTTCCCAACCATGATGGGATGGGAGATCAGACATGCCTCAATACATCCCCTTCCTTGCTAACTGCTTGCTGTCAAGCTTTTTTTCCTAAGGGCTAAATAGAAACCAATCTTGAGATCCAGATTCTTTCCTAATAAGAGACCACCAACCATGAAGTGGTTTTTAACCATTCTACAGAACATGCACAGAGAAGGCTTCACCTTTTTTATATAAGAGGGCAGCCATTTCTGAACATGGATCCTGTAAAAGGTCAAAAAGCTCGATTGTGAATGCACATGTTTCTTCTTTCATAAATATTCATGACTCCTCCTATAGCTTGTTAAATATGTACATTTGGGAAACCTGCTCAGTATAAATTCCTGTCCCCATTGTTGCTCCCACCCCACAGCACATGTCTTGGCTTCTGGCTGGGGGCACGGCTTTCCAGCCTGTTGGAATAGCCACCCACAGGATGCAACCCTTTATGAGAAATAAAGCTCTCCTTTCCAAATTGTGAAACTTGTTATTTCTTCAGTTAATGAAAGAAAGAAAAAAAGTAGTTGGGGGGTTCAGATTCATCTGGAAAAACAGAAGAAGCTAAGACAGTCTTTATCTTGTATTTACTTCTTAAATTTTCTGAAATCTGATTTCCATCCCTACCTATTTTCTTGAAGATCATCCCTAACTTTTACACTATTAAATCAAAACCTGGCTTCTCATTTTTCTCCAAGAAGATTTCAGAAATGTCTACAATAAGAACCTTTGGGTTAATTTTGAACTGCTTGATTGAAAATTGCAAAAGAACAATGAGATTTCATGGAGTAGTTAATGAATAATAGCTTTTGAGTCAGATGACCTGTGTTCAAATGTGGCTCCAAAACTTCTTTACCGTATGACCATATCGTGAGTTACCTCATGGAAAGAGAAATTCGTTTGTATAGGCAATAGGTTTCTTAGGCCAAACTAAAGTAATTGCCAGCCTGTCTTCCACCAGCCTTCTGGGGAGGCATAAGTCAACATACTTATGTAACCAAGGTGTTATCTCCTATGTGAACCCATGTGATCATGCTTTCCCGTGGTATGTTGCCACTATTGTTCTGAGCCATATATAAGCACTTGCCATGTTCTCAGCCACGATCTCACCACAGCTGCGTCTCCCCAACAATAAAGAACATGTCTCATCTGCCTGCTGCCACCCGCCTCTTCTTTCCACTCCTGGAAGCCTGCTCTGGTGCACTTGCTAGCCACAGAGTCCACTCCCCACACCCATTTAAGTCCTAATTTCCACGTTGGCAAAGTTGAGTATAAGATGTGCTTTGTAAGGCCAGGCGTGGTGGCTCACTGGTCTTCTCAAATTCACTGTGAGTCCAAACCAGATTCATCGTTCTCTCAAAACCTCTTCTTTGTTTTTGTTTATATAACTTTTATTGAACAAGCTGGACTTTACAGAGAGCAAATGAAAGGAAACATTTTTATTTCTCAACACTTCTCCTGTGGATGTATTTTGTTCCTCTAAATTAAATCCTTGTTAGGCCTCAAAGCTTTTTTTGATCATTCTCAGGAAGTAATTCTGGTGCTACCTGTTATCAAAACTTCAGACTCTCATCCAATTAAAGCTTCACCTAACTTCAGGCAGTCAAGGTTGGTTTCTTTTTGCTATCATGTCATAGCTCTTCTGCCTAGGAGCTGTTGTTTTCAGCAGCTTTAAAATTGGAGGGTGGGTAAAGGGAAAGAGGAGGAAATATCTTACTTCGCTGTGTTCCTTGGTGAGCAAACCTGCCCCCAAAGGCTGAGAGAGCTAATAGGCCAAAGAAAGAGGCTGACAAATCCATTTCTCAGAAAGAAATATTTAATAGGGGCTTATAAACAGAAGTGATGTCTCATACGGCCATGAGACAGTGGATGCCGACACCTGCCCTCCAGAAAATATCCTTTATGTAGTAGGCTTTTTTGGTGCAGCTGGTTATATCTCAGACTTTCTTGGGAAACTCATGAGTACTGGGGAGGGTCGAGAGGGATCTTTATGAGGGGCTATCTATGCTACAGACATTATTTAAAGATCTTGCTGCAGAACACCTTGGTCATGTAGAAGTCAAATATCAGTCACCGTGGTGGTTTCACTTCAAGATAGCGTCACTCTTGCTGTGCAACATGCTATTTTCCTACAGCTATGAAACAGTGGTATGGGACAGCTATGAATCTGTGACTGCTGATTGATAAAATTTAAGGAATTGTATGAGCTGTTAACACAGCTATCATTGAACATTAAATTGTATAAACTTATAATCAAATAAGTTATATTAAGACAAAGGCAATAAATATTCAAAACTGATTGTTTCCTAATTATTTTACTATTGCCTTTACTTTTGAGGTTCTTTACATATATTGTATCCATGGGTGAAAATATTACATAATGGTGTGCTGCTACACATTCCTTCCCAACGCCTCATTCAGTGATGTCATGTTGATAGCTTGAAATCATCCATGATGGGAGTATTTACACCATGGAAAATGGCAAATGACACAAATGAGGGTTTGATTTATTATATTGTTGATTGTCTAGACTTTAAAAAGTAATGCATAAAGTGTTAACAATAATGGAATTAAAAGTGTGTTGCACCTATTGTGGTACATTGTAGTATGTTGTGAATAGCACACAAAAAAATTAAAGAAGTATTCTTCCAGTGTAAGAGAGCTGCTATCCAATTTAGCAAAGAAGTCAGTGACATCATAGGCAAACAAGTGAAGGTCCAACCTACACTTTCTTTATTTTACTTCCATCTTACTAGTTAATGTAAATGGAAATGTCAAGCAACATTCTAACCGCACTCATTCATCAATTGCTATTATAGTTTTGCTAGGATACAAGAATTCAGCAAAAATTAATGAAAGCATTCCATGAGAATCAGTTGGCTATGTGGAATTTACAATAAAGAGTATTGTATGTTTATTATTATTTGTAAAATATTTGCTATATATCTTTATATCAACAAAACTTATAACAAACTGTCAACAGAAAAACTCAAACTCTGTAAAATAAAGATGTTTATTCTGAGCTGAATATGTGCTGCCATGTCCCAGGGAACATGGTCTCAAGAGTTCTTGAGAAAGATGTGCCCAAGGCAACCAGGTTATATTTTTGTTTTATATATTCATGGAGACAGGAATTAAAGGTAAAACCATAAATCAACACATAGAAGGTATACACTGCTTTGGCCTGAAAAGGCTGGACATCTTAAAGAGAGGGCTTCCAAGTCATAGGTGGGTTTTAGCAATTAGCTGAAAGACTCAAGCTTTGTCTAAAAACTTGGAGTCAGTAGAAAGGAATGCTTGAGTTAATATAGGGTGTCTGCTAGAATGCTTGAGTTAAGATAAGGGGTTCTTCTATCTGTCATGTGATGCTATCCAGAAACAAATTGGAAAGTAAACCACATTATGTCAGGTTAATAAAAACCTGCTTAATGAGATTTTATTATTTGTAAGGGTGACTCACCAGGCCTCTTAAAAGGGAATTTGGGCAAGAGAAAAACAAAGGTTAGAGGTAAGTCCTCAAAACCTATGAATACACACACATACATATACATTCATGAATGCATTTTTTTTCCCAGAGAGCCAGTTGTTAAATATTTACCAGCACAATCATTGGTTATTATCTAGCATTGGTGTTTTCTTGGTGTGTCTGACTATAAATGTGGATTCTTTCTCTTCTGGGGTGCTTTTATGGGTGTGTCAGAATTTCCACGTCACTGAGGATTTCTCACCTACAGTCACTAGGAACCTCTCATTTGCAGTTTTTGGGCCATCCCTTCTCCAGATTCAATTCCTCTTAAGATGACACAGGCTCCACGATGGGCTTCTGGGACACTCCCTCTTCCTTTAGCCACCCCCAGACCCTGAACGTGCACATCAAACCAGCATAGCAGCACCTCTCTTCTGCTGTCAGACCATCTAGCTAGCCACACCTTCTTTCCTCTGGCTGAATCAGGTACCCGTTCGTGCATCCTTCAGACTCCAGGGGACACGTGTAAAGCCCTCCAAATAGTTCTCTTGAAGGCCTCCTCACTTGTGCGAGGGACAGGGGTTGGGTGGTGGCATGAAACATTTTTCCTTCTGCTTTCCCATGTGCGCTGTGAGTAAGTTGGGGCTGGAGCTGGGGAAGAGAGAAGACAGCATACAACTGTCTCCAAAGAATTCTTATTATGGGCTTCCTTAATTCATCAAATCATTATTTGCATTCGCTTATGCTTATTCTCAAGGACTGCGATGGGCCAATGCTGGCAGACCAATTTTACAGTCTTTTAGCATGTGCCACCTAGGTGGCCTAGTACCTTGTGTTGAAGTTTTAGGATTTGGAGCCTATTATTATACTGTCCTTAGCCTTTGCAACTGAATTAACAAGAAAAATTACATTTAACCTCATAGTACATCATGTTCGTTTTGTAAGTATCAGACTCATGCCATTTAGAAAACTGAAGGCATTTCTTATACTATCCACCCTCAACGTCAAAATTCAGTTTACCAAGTCTTACCAATTCCAAAGTGTTTCCCCGTTTCTTCATTTCAGTTTTGATTATGACTGTGCTATTTTCAGTCTTCTTCTCCCACTTGGACTATTAAAAGAGGTCCCTGCTTGGTCTTTCTTCCTCCATTCTCTGTTTCTAAATCTATCCTCCATGCTGCCAGAGGGTTACTTTATTCAAAGGGAGATACAGTCACTCTCCCTCCCTGCCACTTTTGCTTCTGGCACATTCCCCACTGTTCCTTGAATGCATCAAGAATGCTCTTGTCTCCTCCATTACAGGCCTCCTTGCTCCACTTACAGAAGTCTGTGAATCAATGAATGGCAAGCTCAGCTGCTACCTTTCCCATCATTCTCAAGTAGAAATGGTCACGTCTGTAGAACTTTACTGCATTTAACAGTGTTTCCTGTGTTAGAGTTGGTTGTGTCCTCACTGGGCTTCTTTGAGAAAAGGCAATGTATTTTATTCACCTTTGATTTTCTCACTTCATGCCCCTAATCCCAGCACTTAGCACAGTGGCTTAAGTGATATATATATACTCAGTAAGTGTTTCTTGAGGCTTTAAAATTAGCATAGCAAGTTTAATCTTATAAAGACTGAGTCTTCAAAGTATGGCTGGATCCACCATTGTGAAGTATGAATTTGCCTTATGAAATATTACTGTTCTTTCTTAGCTTGCTGTGGTATTTCTAGACCAGGTTGTTCTGGGTAAATAGATGTTGTTGTCACCCCACGGTATCAGGATGGAACCCCCATTTAAAATTTGATTTGGATGTGAAGATTAATGATCACACACACATACACCCCCAATCCCCATGAGGGCATGTAAAGGCTTATTACTTACATAATGAGGCTTTCTGGGGAGAGCAGGACAAGCTTACAAGCTGGTCCAAAAATGGCTTGAGAGAGCAGAGAAATAACAGGCTCTGCTTTTAATGTGATTAGGGGATCCAGAGGGTGTGGGAGTTCTGGCACATATGGGCCAGGCCTTGTTTGGTCTGAACATCCTGTGGGCACCCAGAGAGGGCACACTCAACTCTCTAGCTTGCCCAGGTGTGGGGCAGCAGGAGAAAGGGGAGTGATGGGGGATGGAAAGCTGTCAGCCGTCAAACATCAACAATGGAACCAGGGTCAGGTAGGTAGCTTTGCTTTTGTTTTTTTGGGTTTCCAGTGCTGTTTGATAGGTTTATAAAATTTCCAAGTTTTTCTCAAACTGTACAATAGAATTTCACAGTTCAATTTCAATTTCAAGCCATATCACCATAAAACACACTTATTACATTGGACGTTGACAAGAAAATTCCAAAGCCAGTTATAAAATCTTTTTTATTATCTATATCTTTTTTCTATTATAGAAAATTGGGAATTCTCTTTAGCCTTATAAACTTTTTGAATTATGATTATAACTTTTAAAAAATGTCCTTCATTGTGTGAAATGTTATTATAATACAATTTACATGTCCTTTTCTGAATCTTCCTTAAATAAAAAATTAGATTTATAGCTTTCATGCTATTTTTGAATAAAACATTGCTACTTATGTCCATGGCATTTATTTGTTAATTGCTATGCTTTCCACATATAAAATTATTGTGTCAGCACTTGAAAGAGTTAATATTTAATTATATTGATGCTTAATTATTTTCCATTTTAGTGTCAGGCAACATTTTAACATCAGTTACATTGAAAATCAGAGAAATTCAAATTATTTATTCAAAAATACATTAAATAGTTTCCATGGCTAGTTATTATACTAAAGAAATAGGAAGGAGCAACACTTTCTATTTCTGTTTTTTTGTTTATTGAAATCACTTGTATTTTCTATAAAATAAATTAAGATGCAAAGGAAGTAAAGCATATTTTTTCTAAATGAGTAAAATGTTAAATTATGGTATCAAATGGATGTGGCTAATTTATTTTAATTAATATATGGTACTGAAATTAGAGATAGTTTGTATCTCTTAAAGAGTTTTATTTCTTTTTAGAAGAAAAATAAGTTTTGCTGTTACAAATAAATAATGCAGCACACATTAACTATTTTAAAATTAACATTAACCCCAAACAGATGTATGTGAAAGCTTAAGTAAATTTTTCCTTTTTTTTTTTTTTTTTTTTGGGACAAGTTCAGACTGGAGTGCAGTGGTATAGTGGTATGATAGTAGCTCTCCCCAGCCTAAAACACCTGAGCTCAAGTGATCCTCCTGCCTCAGTCTCTGGAGTAGCTGGGACTATAGGCGTACAACACCATTCCTGGCTAATTTTTCTATTTTTTGTAGAGACAGGATGTCCTTCTTGTTCAGGCTAGTCTTGAACTGCTGGCCTCGAGGAATCCTCTTGCGTCAGCTTCCCAAAGTGCTAGAATTACAGGCATGAGCTTCCATGCCTGGCCAATTTCTTCTTTTTAATCTTGAAAATATTTTCAAGTTTACATGAGACTTTAGTGTTTTAGGTATCAGAATATCTTTAATCAGTTCATTTATGGTTAAAAATGATTCATATTAAGAATGCTTGACCAAGCACATCAAGCTAAAAATGAAAAGAAACATTCTTATTTCATTTTTAAACTTTGGAGATGCCAGTCACCAGTTTCTGATTTGGTCCAGGTCAGGTGATTTAGTGCATAGAGTATATTTTGCAGACCGGCAGTATAAAAAAAATTTGATATAACAACAAAAAATTTGTTATAATTGTGACTGTGAAATTGCTTTCACAAAGGGAAAATTTTTTCTCAATCACAGGAAATATTCATTTGAAGAGACATACCAGCTGGCTCTTCTATGATTCATTTTTTTGACATCTTTGCAGTAATCTAAATTTTTGTCAATTGTAGAATAGTTAGCTGCAGTCCCCAAGTTCTGGCACCAGTCCGGGCCTGCTAGGAACTGGGTGCACAGTAGGAGACCAGTGGCTGGCCAGATAGAGAAGCCCCAGCTGCACCCACAGCTGCTCCCCATGGCCGCTGGAGCCCGCCGCTGCCTCCATCAGCCGGGGCATCAGACCCTCATAGGAGCGTGAACCCCACTGCAAACTGCGCATGCGAGGGATCCAGGTTGTATGCTCCCGGTGAGAATCCAATGCCCAGTGATCTGTGGTGTAGCCGAGGCTGCACCAACCCCTCCTCCCTCCCACTGTCTGTGGAAAATCTGTCTTTTATGAAAGGTTGGGGACCCCTGAGTTACAGCATCTGGTGATTGTAGAGAATTGGGTACCCATTCATTCTCTCCTTTATTTTGCCCCATTTGCCTCAGGAACCTACACTCTCCTTTCCTGTATTGATCGTAGCTCCCCCCGTTGACAAGGAATGTTAATGTCAATTGTCAGATGGTTGTGACATATGGAATCACAATGTAACTACCTTCCTTACCTTCAAAGATAATGGAGAAATAAGTCAAAACATTTTACAAACCTAATAATATTACAAAAAACATGAATAATTTTTTGACAGTATTCGTACTTTCCTTTTACATCTTTCCTTTTACATCTTTTCTTTTTTTCCTATGATAATTCATCTTCTTTTACCTGTTTCTAAATGCAGTTGTTTCTCAAAGCTCTATATTTTACCAAGTTTTCTTCTCTTTCTATACTTCCTTTATCAGCACTGCTCCTAGTTGCCTGTCAAATGTGCATTATTCCTTAATTCCTTACTAATAGAGCCCTAATTTTGTTTAAATTGACAATGTGCCATCTAAAAACACCTGTCTTTCCAGACTCTCTGGGCTGCGGTGACCACGTGACACAGTTCTAGTCAATGAGCAAATTGATGATCAGGCAGGGATTTTGGGAAAATCTTTGCTGTCCTGATACAGGTACTTCTAGTTTCTCCTTTTCTCTTCCTCCTTCTTCCTCTCTGAAACGTGGGTGTGAGATTAGGGTAGCGCAGTCATCTTGCAACCATGAGATGACAATGAAGATGAAGGCAAACATGCTAATGATGTGCAGGGGAGAGATGAAAAGATCCTTCTGTGTAACCTTAATTGAATCACTTTTTAAATTCTGGATGGTCTACCTCCAGGCCTCTTGGTGCCTGAGACAAATAAATCACTGTATATTTAATCTGCTATGAGTTTTCTGTTGCTTATCACTGAACATAATCCTGAGTCCCCTTTTATTTAATTACCTAAGACTATATGTGTTGTGGCCCCTCCTGGGGAGGAGGAATGAACTCAGAAGACAAACGACAAACGACAGACACACAAAGACGGTACAAGACTGCAGCACCTCTCGACTGCAGCATCTTTATTTTTACCACTGTTCTGTTGGCATCTGTCCCGGTCTACCCCAACTTTTCCCACCGCTATTTTTTGTTCTCAGAATGTTTTTGTCTCAGCATGGACTGGTTCTCACCACTCTGCCTCAGGGGGTTGACATTTGCGTCTCCTCCTTTGCCCTTTCCCCTTTGCGGGTCGAGGCGCCTGGCTTGTTTGCAAGTTACAAGGCATCTTGAGGCCAATCAACAAGAAACAATCCGTGTGAGAACAGGTGTTTCGAGAACTGTTTTGTTCAAGCATGGCTGAAAGATGAACCGGTGTCCACCACATATGTGTGTTTGATTAAGTCATATTTATTCCTCTTGCTTATCTGTGGTTTCTCTTCAATGTGCTATTTGAAAATGTAACAAACTGAAGGCAACATCCTATATCATTTGCAAAGTCAAATAAATTGCTTGTGGTTCAAAGGAGTTCAGTGATTTATTCTGGCTTTTCTCAGTGTGATTTATCTGCAACATTTTGCTGTAGACATGATGTGATTTATAATTTGGGGACCTTGATGACAGTTTGATTTCCTCACACCATTACTTGACCACACTGGTGTCAGTTCATGTTAATTGTGTCTACAAATCCAGTCCAAATTAATCTTTTTGTTTATTTACACTGTGAGAGGGCATGACATGTTTTATCAGACATAGATTCCAATTGGCCACCTTTTCTATAATGAGGTTGCTTAGCAGTGAGTGGGAAATAGGCCACTGTACAGAATAACTTATAATTAATGCCTGTGTGTATCTATAGGCATATCTACACCTATATCTATATCTATTAATATATATCTGATTGGGATATCAAATAGTTTTATAAAGATATCTACTTCTAAGGCAATGGCTTTGTTTTATATCCAGTAACAGTGAATTTCTATTTAATGGTTTAATATAGAAAATTTCTAAGTCTGTTTTAAGACTTAGAAGTTTGTATTAATCAAAGTTAACCAAATATGCTCAATAAGCATATTTTACTTTTGTAATGAAAGAAATACAAAATAGATTAAGAGAAGTGCATTCAGGCTATGCAAATGCAAATCAGTACAACCATTCTAATGTCATTTGAAAACCTTTGAACTATTACCTTTTCAGTCATTTATTCAAATATTTATTGAACACCTGATATGTGCTGGACATTTTTCCAGGCACTTGGGATATATCACTGAATAAAACAAACAGAAATTTCTACCATATCAGAGAAAGACATACAATAGGGATGTTTGTTAAAAAGTGTTAAGTGCATAGAAAACAATTAGAACAAGAACCGTGTGATCAGTAATATGCGTGGAGGTATGGTGTTGAAAATTTAATTAAAGTCAATAGATAGGTCTCCTTGAAAAGATATTTGAGCTAGCACATAGAGAAGGTGAGAGTGCCACCTGTATGTCTGGGAGAAGAGCTTCATAGATGGTGGGCAGGAGCATGGTGGTGGGCAAACCATGAAAGGGCCCCACGATGGTAACATGTCTGGCATGGAGGAGGGAAATCTGGTTGGAGCAGAGCGCACAAGGGGGAAAGAAGTACGATATGAGGTGAGAGACGATCAAGGAAGGTGTGGGCAGATTAAATAGAGCATTATACGCCATATAAGAACTTTGGCACTTATTTAGTGAAGCAAGAGTCATTCTAGGGCTTTCAGCAGAAGAATGACATGCTCTGAAGGCAAGGTCAGAAGCAGAGAGACAAAATGCAGCTAGTGAGAGGAGGTGGTAGCTTGTACCAGTGACAAATACTTAGATTCTGAATCTATTTTGAAGAAAGAATTAATAGGATTTAGGGAGATTTGTAATATAATTTTTATCATCCATTCCAGATAGTTCTAAAACTGAAAAGGGATGCTATTAAGTACTATGCCAAGACAAGATACAAAGCCAGAAATGTCCTAGAAAAATATTGGCCATAAAATCAATATCTTCATTAGTGACCTTGCAAAAAGTATTTGCCCCTTCTCAGAACAGCTTCTACTTTCCTTCTTTCTTAAATCCACTCTAGGCAGGTTTTGCTTCTGTAAGCCATAGAAATCGATCCATTTATTATTTCTTCTCTCTCACTCAAAGGATTTGCCTTTCCCTTGTTTGTGGAGCTAATTATTTGATCTTGATCATGTACCTAAATTGAAGAATATTTTTCTCCAGGTAGGAGTTTCTTCTGCTTCTGCTGATACCCAGCGGCACCACTCACTGGAACCTTCCTCTGGAATTTTGGCTCAGTGTAGAAGTCTCATGCTTAGCTTCCCTTTATTGGCTCTGGCCCAAGGTGTACTATCCAAACACATAAAGTTTGACGATCTTTGTAGACCTCTTATACCTCTATGGAGATCCACTGTGTGTTGAAAAAGTATGTTTTCTTTCCAGAAGCTGAGTGTTCTTTAGTGGGAAGGTCTCACAATACTCTCAGCTGAACTAATACTGGAAGCAAAGGTCAGTGTTCTATGTCTACAAGTTTATTGATTATCCTTATATTTTAACACTTTATATACATTATATTTTTCTAACAAGGTTTAAAATTTGTCAGTGTTTCCATTATTCCCCCAAACAGTTCAGGAAACTTAGCATGATTTATCTTCTTAATATCCACTGAATCCCATCTTCCACATAATTTTCATCATTGAGTATATTAGATCAATATAGTTTTAATTTTTTGTATTTTATTTGAAATTGACTTTTTTATAAATTATGCATGTACACATGTCAAATAGTTTTACAAGACTTGCAATAAAAATAATAGTCCCCTCTGTCACTTTTCCCATTTCCAAATTCCCCTCCTTTAAGGCAACTATTTTCAATATTTTTCAGTTTCTTCTGGCATTGCCTTCTTTTTTATTTTTACTAAGTAACTGGCCTTCTGTTTTTTATCTATTTTCTACTATGAAAGATGTAACTTTCTTAAATAACTCATTCTATATATTTTACTATATATTTATACACACACATTACTCTTTTTGATAACATCTCAATACAGTCAATCATAATTTTGATTAAATCAGTGTTCAATGTTTATATGATTATGACTGTGTAAATATCATTCATAGCTAATTCACATGTTGTACTATACATTTTTTGTACAATTTTTTCCCTTGAATTAAAATTGTCTTGCTTTTTTACTTACTTAGTTTTCTTTGTTCTTATCACTAATTTCTTCCCAAACTCTTCAGAAAAATGAAGTCATAGAAAGAATATAGAAAATTAATACATTGGTATCATTATGTGCTACTTACTGCCCTCATGGAGCTTACTTTCTAGATCAGTAAGTTCAAACACTTAACATTCTAAATCACTAAATTCAAACACTTAACATTCCAGCTCAATAAATTCAAACACAATTGACTAACGTATTAGTTTTGGTTTTTCCTTGGAAATATCCTTCCCAGAGCCATGTATCCTCCTGATCCAATTAAACCATTGCTCCTCACGTTTTGCTGTGTAGTAATTTCTCTACACTGTCATACCAGAAATTTTATTCACTTGAGTTGAATCCCTTGTTTCCTGAATCCAATGATTTTTTCTTTTTATCGGTTTACTCCTTCATTTGTGATGAGCATGCCTAATGCAAAATAAAAACATGGGGCCCTTTATTCAAAATTTCAGTGTTGATCAGTAGCTAGATTGTACCTGTGAATAGTCCCTGTACTTTGGCCTGGGCAGTAGAGCAAGACCTTGTCTCAAAAAAAAAAAAAAAATTCCGACAGGTGCGGCCAACGCACCATTAAACCAAGCACAATGCTCTCCATGAGCATGAGGCCCTGGTGACTGCACAGGTCACATATACCCATGAAGCTGGCTCTGTTCTCAGGTTTGGGGGATTATAATCTAAAAAATATCTTCTCATATTCCTATTTCTACCTGGGGAACAAATAATAGAAACACTATCTGAAGAGTTATTTTGAGAGAGTGGGTGATTTATTGTGTGTGTGTGTGTTTTTATGTGCCTAAGATTGTACATCTAAAGGTATATCATTTCCCAGTCCTGATTTAATTGTGAATGACAGAAAATGAGGTCTGATCTTCCTTCCTAGCATTTTGTAACAGATTAGCCAATATCTCTAGGGTAAAATGAGCTCCCAAGCTCAAATAACAAGACATTTGAGAGCATAGCCATTTGAAAAGAGAAATAACAGATAAGGTTACAGATACAAACAGAAGCAGAATATTAGAAGAGATACAAAAAAATTAAAATTTAAGTAAAAAACATAATAAAAATATAAAGAATAATTATGAACAATAGAAGAACCGTAAAACACAAAAAGAACAAACAAGGAATATTATATATGAAAAATAACTGCAAAATTAACATAGCAGATGGGATAAGTAGCAGGATAGATAAAGCTTGAGGAATGAAGCATTGAAGGACACCAGATTGAGGAAATCCTCCAGAGGGAAGAAGTCAAGGATAAAAAAAGTAAGAAAATAACAAGGAGAGGTGAAGACATAAGGAGGATGTAGGAAAAGTGCTAAGACTCCCAGAATTAAATGTTTTTGAACAACTTCAGCATGAAAGAGCTTACAGAATGCCAAAGAAGAGAAATCGTGAAAAACACACACATACATAGTACAGTGAAATTCAAGACTAACAAAGACAAAGAGAAAAATATAAAGCCTTCCTGGGAGAATGAAAAATTCACATGCAAGGATATAAGAAAAGATCAATCTCAGGTTCTTCAGCTACAACTTTGGAGTCAAGAAGTAAATGGAACAATATTTTTAAAGTATTGCAGAAAAAAATCTTAGATTTCGTATGCACCAAATTGTCCTTCAAAAATGAAGGCGTAATATAAAAATAATATTCTCAGGCAAACAAGAACTCAGGTTTGTTGCACATGGAAAACAATTTTGGGTAAAATACTTAAACAAGAGAGAAAAATCCAGGAAATAGAAGAGACATACGAGGTGAGGATGATTAAAAAATAGTAAACATTTGTTGCTGACTTAAAAATTGCTAGTTGCCTGCCCCCCCAGGTATATTCACAAAAACTCAGACTTGGAATTGAAAGTCTAGATAATGATGATATGATAGGGGTTGAGGGGATGGTTCTTATTAAGGGTGAGATATAGATATAAATTTAAAAATAAAGTAAGAAAGGATTAATAAGAAACTTAGAAACAGGGGGACAAACTAAAATAATGAATTAAGACAATAAAAACGGGCCAGGCGTGGTGGCTCATGCCTGTAATCCTAGCACTCTGGGAGGCCAAGGTGGGCGGATTGCTCAAGGTCAGGAGTTCGAAAC
>CAUYRT010013760.1:0-32020 GCA_963574885.1 Lepilemur ruficaudatus
AGTCCCAGCTACTTGGGAGGCTGAGGCAGAAGGATCGCTTGAGCCCAGGAGTTTGAGGTTGCTGTGAGCTAGGCTGACGCCACGGCACTCTAGTCCAGGCAACAAAGTGAGACTCTGTCTCAAAAAAAAAAAAAAAAAAAACTCCTGTACTGACCAGTAGTGGAAACGCTTCTGTGAATAGTCACTGTGCTCCAACCTGGGCAACATAACGAGACCCTGTCTCTTAAAAAATTAAAATAAAATGTAAAAATAAAATAGTGGTACATGTATAAAGTGATCAAGGTGAGTTCAAGATAAATTAGGTTTAGGATAATGTGTATTTTTTAACACATGCAATTATAGTTGCTCACGAAATCCCATAAAACAATAGGAAAGAGATTGTTTTTTAATACATAGGCTGCACAGATGGGAGATCAGATGAGAAGGCCATAAGAAGAAAACCTTGAAGCTAGAAAACAGATAAGTAGGAAATGACTTCCTAAAGTGACCGTATACTGGTCTGACTCCTATTAATAAGCCTGGTTTACTCCTATTAATAAACCTGGCATAATTAATAGTAGTGCCAACTTTTGTAGGGATGAGGGATACCTTTCCTCATCCATCGTGGCCGACACTCCTATACAAAAGACAACAAGAGAAAAGCATAACAAATCCATCTAATCAAAGTTTTACTTCAGAAATGAAGACTCAAAGATGCAAGGAAAACTCTCCAGTTTTATGCCTAAATTCAATGAAGAATGGATAATGGTGTAGAAATGTAATTGGGCAAAAAAGATGTAATCTGATAATAGACTGAAGGGGGGGAAACCCAGCAAAGCCTGTCTGTGTAGCATTGCCTTCCTCCTGGATATAGGGTATGACCTCTTCTGACGTGAGAATCTTATAATCTACTATCAGACAAGGTAGGTCAGAGAACTTTTTTATGGCCATCTCCTACACCAAAAGGCAGGGGAAGGTTAGAATAATATTTCCAGGTTTTATGGCTGTCTCTGGGGAAGAAGAATTCTAGTTTCTATGACCTGCCTCAGGAAAGAAACAGGGGCAAGAAACAGAAGAGCAGAAGAAGGTCAGAGAGAAACTTTGCTTCTGAGTCCTTCCAATCTCCTTTAGTTCAGAGTACTCAGCATGCCAAGGCGCCATACTCTGGGGTGTCATTTTCTGAGCCCCAGCACTTTCAAATGTGTTCTGGTTTGAACAATAAATAATATTGTCATCCTCGACACAATGGACATGAGAAAATTGAACACTAATTTAGCAATGGAAAACGGCAAAAATTGATCCAATGTGTGACACAGAATCTCTAAAAAGCTTTTCAGGAAATAGCAGCACTAAGTCCAGCTGGCAGTGAGAGTAAATGTCCATATGTTTGGTGCTAGTGGTGGTGGGAGGGGATTGTAAATTAAGAAATAGACACCCTCCCCAACTTAACATGACTAGATGGCTGTCCCTCCCCTACCCCCAGCAAAAACTATAGACTTATTATTAGAGGAGGGTAAAGGTAAGGCTTGGACTTGGAAATACCAACCATAGTTTAAGGCATCTTTAAAAAAAGGGCATTTTTTTGTGGAAAATTTGAATAAGAATTAGGCATTAAGTGATAAAATTGTTATTTTTTCTTAGATATGATAATATCACTTGTGGTTATGTAGGAAATGACTTTATTTTGAGGAGATATATACTGAAATATTTAAGAGTGAAGTCCCTGATGATTGCACCTTACCTACAAAGGTTCGGAGAGAAAAAGAACAAATACAGCAAACTATTAACTATTGTTGAATCTAGGTGAAATATATAGAGGTAGATATTGTACTATTCTTTCACCTTTTCTGTATGTTTGAAAATTTAATAATATCAATTGGGGGGAAGAAATGAATAAATACCTATTTAATGCTGAGGCCCTGACAGCCAGTCTCTCATTCTCTAGACAAGAGATTGAAGAGTCTTCTCTGGGAAACCTGATCATTCGAAGAGGAAAGGAAGAAAAGGTGATGGAGATATGACATTTCCCAACCAGTTGACCCTACGGGGAAGGTCATAATCAAGTTCCAGCCACGTATGCAGAGTATATAATCAGCATTTTAGTGTTCCACTCTTAAAAAAGAACAGATAACAGATGACTACCACCATAAGAAGATACATTCACATGAAAGATAGAGATGTAAACAAACAGGAAAAATAAAACAAAACAAAAGATAACTTGGAGTAGAAGAAAAACTAGACAGTGAAAAGAAAATTTAAAAAAAAAACTCTAACATTACTACATGTCACCACCATAACACAGAAGCAGGACACTATAAGAAATGAACCTGTCGAGAACAACAATGACCACAAAAAGGTCTTGTACAGTAAAGCTATGAGAGCAGGAATTAACACTCAATAGAAGGATTAGAAAATAAAGTCAAGGAAATCATCAGAAAGTAGACAAAAAGGCAAAGGACCAATACAGATCATCCAGTATATCTGCAATAGAGAGAAAACAGAGGTGAGGAAATAAATATTTTCTAAGACATTTTGCTAGAGCTGAAGCATATGAATTTCCAAATTGAAAGTGCCATAATTTAAGTTCCCAGCATAATGGACAAAAAAAATGACTGATGGGCACATCATTGTGAAATTTAAGAACACTGAAGACAAAGAGAACAGCACAGAAGATTGAGGTTTAGGAGAAAAAAATAGACCACACACAAAGGATCAGGAATCAGAATGGTTTCAGACTTCTTAGCATTTACACAGGAAGCCAAAAGATAATGGAGCAATGTCTTTCAAACACTGAAGGAAGATTTATGTCCAACCAAGAATTCTATGCCCAACCAAACTACCAATCAAGTATCAGGGGAATAAAAACGTTGTGAGATCTCAAGAAATTTACCTCCTCTGTGCCATTTCTCATGAAAGGAGATTTTGCTCTACCAAAATAAGGGAATAATCCAAAAAAGAGGAAGACACATGATACCGGAAACAGGAAATCCAACAGAGAGGAAAGAGGTGAAGGGAATCCCTAGGGTGTTAGTGAAAGAAGAACCCAGCATGGCAGCTGATCACCTGGCATAGGCAGCAGCCACTGCAGATTGCAGCAGGTCGGAAGGCACTGAAGAGACCTGGAGAGACCTCTTCAGGAGGACTAAATCGGTAGAATACCTACTACACCTAAGCATCTTGGGGGTAATTTAATAATAATTTTGTATTAATTGTAGTAATTTTTAGTAATTTCAATACTAATTTTGAAAAGTTAGTAGAATTAATGAAAAATACTGTCTTATTCTGTTTGGGCTGCTATAATAAAATCCCATAAACTGGGTAGTTTATAAACAACAGAAATTTATTTCTCACAGTTCTGGAGGCTGAGAAGTCTAACATCAGGGCACAGGTAGATTTGGTGTCTGGTGAGGGCCCATTCTCTGATTCATAGACAGCACATTCTCATTGTGTCTTCACATCGTGGAAGGGGCAAGAGATCTCTCTCTGGACTCCTTCATAAGGATACTAATCCCACTTATGAAAGCTTCACCCCCATGATCTAGTCACCTTCCAAAGGACCTACCTCCAATATCATCACCTTGTGGGGTAGAATTTCAACATATAAATTTGGGAGAAACAGAAACATTCAGATCTTAGCAGCAAGCACTTAGAAACTAAACAAACAAAACAATATGAAAAACAGAGCTATGCAGAAAAAGTTCATCTGAAAATAGCATTTTCATAATCTCAATAACATACACACTGAATATTACTCAAAATCATGATATAACTACATCAGAGGGATGAGAGGATAAGAAGGATTATAGGTCTCTGGTTGGGGTTATTGGTCAGGGGAAAGGAAAAAGAGCAAAATCCTCAGCTTCCGTAGCTGAATGTCAATAGTACCTAGAATTTGAAAAAACAAAAACAAAGAATAACAACACATGCTATTTAGGACATGGAGGCAAATACCAAAATAACTGGCTATAAGAGGCGAAAGCAGCTAGTTTCTGAGCAGGGAGAAATAGAGAGAGGGTGATACGAAACTGTTGTTTTTTGTAACAAACCTTGCTAGAACTATGTGATCCTTGTGTACCCATATAACTTTGAATTTCAAAAAATTTAAGATGTTATAGTTATGATGTTTGTGATTTGTGGCAAAATAAGTCTGTATTTTTTACAGTGTTTTCCTATCCCATTTTTCTATCCCTCTATACTGAATATATGGAGCAAAGGAGACTATCCGTTATGATGTACAGATTTTGCAATTCTTCCATTCAGTCACTAGACATTGAATTCTGAAGAGAATCCAAGAAAATAATATACAACTCTTTGAAAAAGTAGAGATGTGAAGCCAATGAAGAACATTTTCCTAAGGATTATTTTCTATTTTCGAATGTAAAAGTGTTACTATTAATAAAACTCTCCCTGCAGTACCTGTTTTCAGAACCATCTATTTAATGTATAAAATGTAATTTTTCCCTTGCCTTAAACTTTTTTCTTCCTTCTGTTATTTGTCTATTTTATAATAGACAAATAGAACTATCTCATGGTTCCATTAATACAAAGTTAAACATTTACCTGAATAGTTGAGGAAAACTTACTTTGCCTCAGTTATTCAGTCATTATCTGGTTTGAGGCCTGAGTTGTGAAGATCAGTATATGAACCAAGCAATGTCTCCTCTTCATTTTGCACATGGAGAAAATGTGATATTAAAGTATGTGAGTCTGTAAATCTTTAAAGGATCTGCATGAAATGATATTCAAGGTAAACCGATATTGAGGAGTCTTTGCACTTTCTTTCCATTGCACAGTTTTCATTTAGCTACTTAAATGACTCAAACAATTTAATTGAACCTTGAGAAAGTCTGTTCCATAGAAAAGCATTAAACATTAATCATTTCACATCGCCAAATAATTAATGAAGAGTTAAAGCGATGCTCCTAGGGAAGGTTAGTGACTGTTGAGAATAAAGCATTTTTATAGAATGTTTTTGGAGGCCGGCTCCAAAGCCTCTTTCTCCATAAGGTCTTTCCCTCTTGCAGGGCCCTCCTTTGCAATCCCTCCACTTTGTGAGCTTCCATAGTATGGATTATCACATTGTAACTTACACCATAGTTAGTGTGTCCTTCACTGGTAGGATGGGAAATGTATGTTATTTCATCTCAAGATCCACCACAGCGCTTAGCATTATCCCTGACGCAAAGGAGGAATTCAGTCAAGCCTGACTATGAGGCTGATACTGGTCATGATGACAATTATTTACGAAGTGGGAAATTTAAATGTCTTGAGCACCTTATATATATAAAATTAGAACTTTCATGTATATTTTTTCATTTAAAACTGAAACTAAGGAAAAAGACAACACAGATAGGGAATACAATCCTTATATCACTTCTGAGAGGGAAGATTAAAATCTGACTTTTCAGAAACATTTGGCTTTTATTAGGACTGTTGGTAGTTATAGTCCTATCTTCAAAGATAAAATTGAAAAGAAAAATTATACTCTAAGAGGTATGAAAGAAAAATAAAATGCTTATTATCAAAGAATAGGGATGGGAAGAAAGGGATTTTTGATAACTCTAAGTAGAATTTAAATTTTGAATCCAAGATTATCTATAAATAATTCTGGTTAATTTTAAAGATTGCATGTTTTTAATTTTACCTTTTTATAGGGCCTACTTATAGCATAAAATTTTAATATGATGAATATATCTGCATTATTGCAATGAACTATATCTACTTTTCAATCAGAGACTTACATTTGCTGGAAATATCTTGATAAATGGGCAAAATATTTTGAATTAATATATTTTTTATTGTATTTATCTGCATGCAGTGTTGCCAAAGTAGATTCAGTCATCTTGTAAAAGGTACATAAGACATCTAATTAGCCGTGCTTCTATTTTTCTTTTACTCGTAAAAATAGTTCTTTGTGTTTTCATCCTCTTTGGTCAA
Organism: Lepilemur ruficaudatus; assembly: GCA_963574885.1. Taxonomy (NCBI): domain Eukaryota; kingdom Metazoa; phylum Chordata; class Mammalia; order Primates; family Lepilemuridae; genus Lepilemur; species Lepilemur ruficaudatus. The sequence goes on from CAUYRT010013760.1 coordinate 5,917, forward strand.
TTGCAATTTTTCCAAAATAGCAATTTCCCAAGTTTTCCTTAAAACAGAATTCCTTGTAAAAGTAAGGTTTCCAAAGCCCACCCCAGAAATACAGAATCAGCATTCCAGGAGAAGGACCCTGAAATATGTAAATAATAGGTGAATTTTATTGTCAGATAAGTTTGGAAACTACTCTAAAACATTCTTCCCTAGCTTCTTTGGGCCATTATTTTTATAAGAGGAAATAAAACATTTTCATTGTAATGAACTAAAAGTGTGGTTGCAGAAAAAGTTGATAAGCATTATTTCTATTCTTATTTCATTTAATGCTTAAGTTGCATCACCACTCTGATTAATTGACAACTCACATTCCCATTTTAGAGTGAAAAAGTAAAATATATCATGCATATCATTCTAGGAATGACAACATCTGATATAATAATGATAATATATATATACATTATAATGATACAGATGCTCTATAATGATATATCAGATGTTATCATTGTATTCATAATAAAATCCAATATATTACAACAATGATAATATCTATATAGTAATTCTGCTGTGACTGCCTCCCCCCCTCAAGTAAACCCTCTAAGTCCAGATTCTCATTTTTCACTTTGCCTATGCTTTTCACAGACCTAAAACAGGCACATGATAGGTATAAAATACATATTTATTGAGTTGAAATTAATCGTGAATTATTGACAAAGCAGAAAGCTAATGATAATTATGTTGCTACAGCCTTTTCATTATGTTATTGCTTGAAGATCACTCTGTCTTCTGCCTACCAAGATCCAACTTCTATCACTCAAGATTTCCACTTGGCAAAGATAAATGAAAGATACTAGGAGAGCTCTTTCCACTAATCCTCTCTTATGTACTCACATTTCTTCTTTCTCTGCTCTTTTTTCCGGTCTTGTTCTGTTGACTCCATTTTGTCCTTCCACACCCAAGCAATGGCTTTAGTTACATATTGTAAATACACAGAATATATATATTCTGTATTTATAATATATAACTTAGAATGTAAACTTCAGTGAGGCACAGACTCTCTCAGCAAAGCTTTCTGATCTTGGTCAGAATATTAGTAAAATAAACAGCAGGACCCAGGCTATAAACTAACCATTTCAATAATAAAGGTGAGACCTTTCTTTCTCTAGTGGGAAAGAAATTTGTAACAAATACTTGCTATCCTGAACCAAGGAGTCTTTCTCTGCCATTTAAAATAGCTCTGGGCCTAAAAATCTGTGGTTCATCAGCTCCTACAGCATCAAATACATATGTAATGGATACTAAATATTTGTTGAAAGAAAGGAAAATTGAGAAGAAGGAAGGACAAGGAAGGGAGCCTTTAACATTTTATTGAAAGTATTATTTATAATATTTCCAATGTTTATTTCAAAGTTCTTTCATCTCAAAACCATGAGTTATCAATTGACATAAAAGTTTGACATGTGTAGTATGAATATATATTTGAATATCTTTAGAATTTTATCTGGAGAAGGTATTTTAAAGTCTATAATTTTTCCATTGTCTTATCACAAACATGTTTTTATTATAGAAGCAAAACTGGTTACTCAAAATGGCTTTTTCACACTCAGATTTTATTTACAGAGTAAATAATAACTATATTGTTAGGGTGTGTATTTATAGGATTAGAAAATAAAGGTAAAAAAGACATAAATGTCCTTGAGCTTTTGTTTGATGTGTTGAAGTCTTCAGTGTGTGTGTAAACGGCAGAATGAAACAGGGACTGCCTGAAACATTTCTAATATCCAGAAGTTAGAACCTTCAGGAACAGAGTGGAGAGAGGAAGGGAGAAGAGTATAAGCTATCCAATTTTTTGTTTTGGTCAAGAGGATACCGATGGAGCCAAAAGTAGCAACATTTACGAGGTTAAATGCAATTTAGCGGACATTTTGGCATTTTGGATATAGAGTCTGTATATGGATGTGGATGTACGTAGTAGTCTCTCAAAACTGGAAAAGATGTTTCTAAAATACCAAGTTGGAGTTTGAGAGGCCTTGGTAAGTTTCTTGTGTCTATAAGACTAACAGTTGTAGGACGAAAGCCAAAGTAGAGTGAGGGATAACTAGTATGTGAGAGGACTAGTGGAAATGAGCTTTGGTAAGATACATGAGCACTAACAGAAGGTGATATTTTATTTTCATTGCTTCTCTCTAATTATTCTCTCTGTATTAATTGCCCTTTCTCCAGAACTTCTCAGCCGTGCTGTCTGCTTTGAGCTTCTTCACCAAGACACACACATACACATACACACCACTTTTTCAAAGCCTGTTAAATTTTATCAAAAGCATCACATTCAGTTTCAGTGCTGGTATGTTTTCATTGTGGAAGTTAACTCTCGCCTTTCACGGGGTAAGTGCTACAGGTGTTCAGCAGAGATAAAGAGGGACAGAGCAAGCTGAGCTTCTCAAGGAAGGTGAAGGAAGAGATGCATCTGGAACTGGGCCTTAAAGGACAGAGCATTTGCCCTGGCAGTGTGTGTGCCTGTTGAGTTTAAGCTATGGGGTGGCACTTTCCAGACCTACAAACCAAGACGTGTTAGCAATGCCCCATTTACTAAGGGAAAAGAAGAAAGTTAAATATAACCTTGAGAGAAGGGAGAAGGTTATATGTATAACTGGGGGTACAGGAGACAAGGCTGAAAAGGCAGTTTGGGACAGATACAGAAGGCCTTGAATGCCTTGTTAAGGCCCCCCCGGACAAACACACATCCACTAGTACTGCTCTCCTCCTTGTCCAGGGACAGCAATCCTGGCCTGAGTTGCTTCTGTTTCCTTCCAGAAGGAGACAATACAGATTCTCAGCCTTAATCTTGAAAAAAAGCACCGAATGAATCTCTCACCTCCTAAAGCCCAGCATTACTGTGCTGGAGAAGAACTAATTTGCCTGATGAATGAACAGTTTGCTCTTGGAGAAGAGATTAGTCATCAGAGAACCAGGAAACCCTAAAGAACCTTCCTCTAGAGTCATCAGAACACCTAGATATTATTTCTTTAATCTGAATATTCTTACGACATTAAAAACCTGTCCCGATAAAGAGACATAGAGAAAGAGGAGAGAAGGAAGAATATGAACAGCAGACAGGGAGAGACAAAAAGAGGAGAGATGAGGGGGACTGGGGAAAGAAGAACAGGAAGTGAATAGGAACATGGCAAGGCCTCTAGCTTCATATTCGTCATGGAGACTCTCAAGAAGCAATTTCTCTGTCTTCCTGCATGTTCTAAGGAAAATAATCTTTGAGAATTGATTATAGTAGAAGGAAGCCTAATGAACAGTGGAAGATATACTATATCATTTTCTTTTCTCATCACTTTTATAAGCAGCAGTTTTGGGTGTGACCTTTTTTTAAAGAAAAAAAAGAAAAGGATTTATTTTAAAACATAAAAGCTAGAAGCTGAATTGTGAGAGGAGCAATGGGTTGATAAAAATAATATATCTCAGGAAGCAAGGCCTGGTCCCATGCTTTCCTGTTGCAGTTGCTTAAGAAACTGAAAACGTATAATCAGGAAACAGTCCCTGGGTTCTTTCTTTTGCACCAGAAACGACCGGTGAGAGCTGGGCTAGAGAGCAGTGGTTCTTCCTTAGCACACCTGCTTTGTTCTCAGCATATTTGTCTGAACATCCAGACAGTCAGGGAGTGCATAAAAGGACAAACACTATGCAAGCGTGCTGCTGTGGGCCACAAGTCTTACAAAATAAAATGCAGATCAGGAACTCCAACTCTCACAAACTGTCATTTATCCGAAGAGACCACAGGAATCAAGAATGATACACTCTAACAACAGTGATATCCTCAGAAAGGGAATTCACAAGAGAGAAATTAGCTTTATTATTAGAGTGATGTGTTTAGGGACAATTGATTTTTTTATCTATAATAATTCACTTGATACCTCTGTTTTAATTTTAGGTTAAAAATACCAGCATGGGTCCATCCTTTGTTTGCCTAAAAGAATCTTTGTATTTGCCAAAAGGACATTGCATATGAAGTTGGCAAATATCATGTTGATTAGGACAGGCTGTGCAAAAGGGGCGCTTATCTTTAGGTCCCACATGTCCCAATGACCCTCTAATATTACAAGTGTGATAGTGCTTCCTCCAAGACACAGCTGTCTTCAGACACATGATACATAGAGCTTTCAATGAGTAAATAAAATTCTAGGGGCAGGGAGATAGCCCACACCTACAGACCCTGCAACTTAAACCTGCTGTGTTTCACCTTTCACACCTTTCTGCAAGAGTGAACTTGCTTACTCTACAAAAATCAAACACACACACACACATACATGCACACACACACCCTGACATGAGAAAAAACAGTATCATGCCTCATGACTACTTAAATTATGGGTTGCTCTATTCTCCATGATTTCTATGGAAACAAAAATTTTTGTTCATAAAATTAAAATTAACAAGGAAATATTTTTCTTCCTTCCCCATATTTGTCTAATATCTACGTGTTGATGCTGCTCATTGACGCTGATAAAATGGAGAAAGCAAGAGTCAGTGGAAGGAACACATGCTATGGCGCCAGAAAAGATCTGGAGTGGAACACTAGAACCCCAGCTCCTATTCGCCACCATGTTGCCTGAGGTAAGGGTCTTACTTTCTGTAAGTCTCTGTAAGATGACAATAGCGAGAAACATTTGGAGTTGGGTGAGAACCAAGTGATGTAATAGCAGTATCTAGCAAAGTGCCCTGCACAAAGTAGTCATTTAGTGAACATTAACTGAACCTCAATCTAAATCCATGGGGTGGAAGAGAATACAAAATACATTTAAAAAAACCAACTAGGACTATTTTTAGTCCTTAAAGCCATGCTGCTAGTTGAGGAACATGTTTTGTGTGCTGTGCCTATTAATCTGGAGATTAATTGTGAAGTTCTTTATACGAGTTTTTCTCAATAATGAATCTTTTCAGTATCCCAGGCTAACATCTGCCCATAATAGACTTTAAATATTATTCTTTAAATCTATGTTTCCTTCCTTCCATGTATACACATTTTAAAAGCCCTACCTGTAATGTTAGTCTTGACATTCTGCTTTACTTCTAAGTATTCACTAATTGCTTTTGCAAATTCCTTTCATTAATGAGGAGGAAAATATCCTTAAGCTATGTGTGAACTATGCCAATACCTTTAAAATATTTAGAGCTGAAAGAGACAAGTTAAATGTATAATGTCTATATTTTAGAGTGTCTAAATGTCTGTAGTCTTCCTCGGGGCTGGAGAGGAAGCCGGTCCTCAGTTTCAATCAACCATGAAAGATGAAATGATAGTGCAAAGGCTCGTGTCAGCAGACCAGGTGGAGCCGAGTTTCCTATTCCTCTGCTCACTCGTTATGACTCTGCAGGTGGGGTTCCTGCTGAGATCACCATGAATAATCCAGGTGAAGACAGTCTTGTAGCAAGCAGCATCTTGCTGACTCAAGATAAATTATGAGTATTTTTCTACTACTTTATGTGAGATAGAGGGAAGCTGACTCCTGAGGATATACCCAGAAATGTGAACTCCTAATCACATACTGCCATTTGTTTACAAAGAATAAAATTGGAGAACAGCAATAACTACAACTAAAACCAGATCCCATTGTTAACACAATAACTGAATAATTTAGCATGGAGATGGGTAAAAGGATCGGTACCTATTATCAGCTCTGACTCACGGAGATATGAGTCAATGTTCTAATGCCTCTATGCTTCACTCTCCTCACCTATAAAAGGAGTGACTACACTTAATGTAGGAGATTTTTATTACTTGTTTCTAACCATCACCAGTTTTCCTGAGACTGGCCATACCCTGTTCGTCCTGGGGTTTGGCTGTGTGAGGCAACGCAGTCTTCTCTTGCCTAAGCCAATTCAAGTTGAGTTTCTGACCTTTGAAATCAAATGAGTTCCAATTTATAGGACCTAACTATTCAGAGACAACAGAAAAACATAATTCCTCAGATGAAAAGAGTGACAAATATTTTACGTAACAGAGTAGTAATAGTTAAATTGCTTTTCATTATTTGATCACTTTCCAGAAAATAATTAGAAATGGCAAGCAATGCGGTTGTTGACTTTGCATGACAGTGTTCCTAACTCATCAGAGGAATAACTGAATATTCGTTAACAACTGACTTCCTCTGCAAAATCTAAGTTTTAAAGCTATTTCAAACAAAATTATTTCCTAATCATCACACTCAGTGACTGTCTCTTCCTTCAGCTATGTCTCAAGTTAACTTACTCAGCTGCGTCTGTAATCAGAGCCCCTTCTGTTCCTCAGGAAATTTTATCCCAACAGTTGCAAGTTCCCATCAATTAGAACAGTTGCAAGTTCCCATCAATTAGAACTCCGTCTCTACTACTCCCCTTCTATCTGCTCACATGTATCCTTTTATCTTCCCTGTACTACTAAAAAAAAAAAAGCCTCACAACCCCATTTTCTCCATCAGATAAAGATAAAACTATTTTTCCCTCTGACTCAAATAACCTTCTCAAAAAAGAGTGAGAGGCACAATAACCTAGTAGTCAAGAGTTGAACAGACCACCAGGCGCAGGGCTCACGCCTGTAATCCTAGCACTCTGGGAGGCTAAAATGGGAGGATAGCTTGAGCTCAGGAGTTCAAGATCAGCCTGAGCAAGAGTGAGAACCTGTCTCTACTAAAAATAGACCCCACTCTATTAGCTGGGCGTGGTGGCACATGCCTGTAGTCCCAGCTACTCGGGAGCCTGAGGCAGCAGGATCACTTGAGCCCAGGAGTTTGAGGTTGCTGTGAGCTAGGCTGATGTCATGGCACTTGCCTGGGCAACAGAATGAGACTCTGTCTCAAAAAAAAAAAAAAAAAGAAAAAAAAAGAGTTGAACAGATCTGAGTTTGAATATGCACGTCATTAGTTCCAATATCAGAATGTAATGTAGTAAATTAACTTGTGGAAATTACCATTCAGTCTGTGTCACAATTTGCTTATCTATAAAATGGGGATAATAATATTTTCACTTAATAGGGTTTCTGTAAGGAGGTAATGCATGTTAAGTGTTTAATGGAATACTAGACACATAACCAACCTCCCCAATAAACTTTAGCTATCACCATTATTATTATAACGTCATCTCCATTTCTTCACTGGATGCTTTCTTCCTTTACATGTTGTACTTTTCTGTCTTTTCTCCTTTTATTTTTCCCAGCTCAACAATTTTAATCACTAAACCTAACTCTTTTCAGTTGCTCAAGACCTCTTTTCAGCATTTGGCCTAGTAGTTCACCATCTCCTTTTTGAATCTCTTTCTAGTCCTCTAAAATCTTCTATGTCTCTTGGCTAGCTCTATTTTCATCTTTAATAGGGACTTTATGCAGTTTATTCATTGGCCCTCTTCCTCAGTGGAGAGCAGGGCCATGGGGCACTTGGATCTAGAACCCAAGTGCTGATGGTGTATACTGGATAGGGAGAGGTTTGGATCACAGGGTTCTCACCAGGTTTTGCTTGGTGCCCAAAGATGCAGTAAGGGGCTAAAAGGGGTTGTAGAAGGTGGTCAAGGACATTCAAATTATTAGGCTTAGCCTTGGGCTATATTATAATCAAACACTATAAAATAATATTTAAATTTGATAATACATTGGTCAAAAACTTGACATGCATGTAAATTTTAGCTTTTTATAATCATTTTTTTAGATTAGTTTTATACTACAGTAACCAGTAACATAATTGCTGCAAAGTGAATACCATACATAGATTATTTCTTGAGTCTATGCCGTGATCTGCCATCCCTCTTCCATTACAAATGCCCCTGAAGTTGTCCATCCATTTCTGTTATTTTCCAGTGCTCTCTATGATGTTATTTCTTCTTTATGTCTTATTGCAACCTTGATTATTCTCTTCCTAAGGCTCCTTAAAAATCAGAACATGAGATACCTCACTTCTGAGAAAGTTTGGGAATGAAATCCAAGGCATCTCCAAAGCAAACAGGGAGCTCCATTATTTTGGGTGATCTATTGCTTTACTCTGGAAAATGAGGCATGATACATCTTGTCAAGTGATTAGAGTAATTTTTTAGCCTTTGTTCAAACATGTCTTCTAATGTTTCTGAATGCATCTTGATCATGATACAATTAACTAATAAAGATCTCTTTTCCTTCATTGTCTGTCTTGTGAACCATTCCTCCCTGAAACCTCTAATAAGGGGTCATCTTTCTTGTGCAATTTTCCTTGAGAGCAAGGACTATGCGTTTTTCATGTTGGAAGCAAAATGTTATTCATGAGGTGGACACTTAATAAATGCTTGATGTTCCAGGAAAAGGCAGGGAAATATGCTATAGGGATTCTGAAAAATCCTGCTTCTGTTGAAACAAAAGCTAGTGATCCACTGAGACTCAGACTCAGGGGTATAGTAAGCCAGTGAAACCACACAATTTACCTCCTCTTCCTCTTTCTTCACAGCGATTCACCAGGGCAGAGCAGCCTCCTTCCCATCACTTCCCTCTTTCTGAACATGCCTCTGTGCACTGGGATTTTGGAAGTGGACTTGCAACATTGAGTATGGGATAAAGGGGAAGATAGTGCCTGTATTTTCAATTCTCATTGTCTCATTTGATCCTTTATACCACCAAGAGCAGTAAGTAGAGTAGATTAGATATAACCACATTTCATAAACAAAGAAATTCTAAAGCTTAAAAAGGTCAAGAGAATTCCATAAGATTATTCTGATAGTGGCTGAAAAATGGTTGGCAGTCAGGTCTCCCAATTAATGTCCAATCACATGCAATTCCCACTGTCATAGATTTTGAGGGTACTACTCTACATATTAATAGTATAATATGTAACAATACTCTATTACAATGAGTAATATGGAACAATATTACCCCACATAGTGTCAGTGTGTAACAATAACAGTTATGTTTACCTTTTACAAATGTAAAGATATTGTACTTTCACATATATTATCTACTCTTCAGTACAGGAATAAATCACCAGGATTCTAAGCCGCCAACTCTGCCAGTCAGGAAGCAATCTTTCTAGTAAGTAGACATGCTTACCTGATACATTTGTTCTGCATCTCAGCAATTGCTTTATAATTTTCTTAAAATTTTAGATGAACTTCTTTTATTAAGATAAATGTATTTGTATCCAAACCTCACAGCTGCAATTTGATCCTCTAAGTGGGCAACCTCAGTGGTTTGTTGTGTTCTGATTTGAAATGAACCAAATGACTTTTAAAGTGAAAATTCCCACTTTAAAACCATAAGCTTCTCCAGTAGACTACCACCCTGCCTTGAGGGAAGAGAAATATCTTATGTATCAGCATCCTTAGCTCCCTAGCACTCTGCCCTGCACACTTACATATTCAATAAATGTTGCATGAACGACTTTAGTCATCTTCTATAGGGATCCACTCTCTAGAGATCCACCAGGCAACTACCTAGGCAACTCCCAAGCTTGAGGTTTTAGCATTGCCTATAATCCTAGAGCACAGATATTTTTAATATAAAAAAGCCAAGTTTTTTTATTTCAGGAAATTATGGGGATACAAACATTTTGGTTACATGTTACGACTTTGCCACATCCCAACCATGATTTGAGATGTGCCCTTTCTCTTCGTACAATGTTCACCACGTCCATTAGTTGTGAGTTTACCCACCCCCAATCTCCCTACCCCTAAAGAATATTACTACTGTGTGAGCACCTTAGTGTTGATCAGTCAGTGCCAGTTTGATGGCGAGTACATGTGGTGCCTATTCTTCCATTCTTGTGATAGATACCTCACTTCAGAGGATAGGCTCAAGCTCTATCCAGGAAAATATAAGAAGTGCTAGATCACTGTCATTTCTTATAATTGAGTAGTATCCCATTGTATAAATATACCATATTTTATTAATCCACTCATGGATTTATGGGCACTTGGGTTGTTTCCACATCTTTGCAATTGTGAATTGTGCTGCCATAAACATTCGAGTGCATATATCTTTATTATGGAATGACTTTTGTTCCTTTGGGTAGATGCCTAATGGTGGTATTGCTGGATCAAATGGCGGTTCTACTTGTAGGTCTTTGAGAAAATAAATAAATAAACAAAAATAAAAAAGAGTGTACAAATTAGTGGATTTTAAATATTGCTGCTAATTTTAAGAATAAAAGTTTAAAGGAAAAAAAAAGCCAAGAGAGATACAATGGCAAACTGGGGGGGCTGGCATTAGATTAGAACACCAAGAAAGGTTAAATCTCTAATAAAGATCATGGCCACAAATACACTGAGGCCCAGCTTTGATGAGAAAACATGTAATTTGTGTAAAGCCACAGACATCAGGGGGAAGTGACGTACCAACAGAGAAGGCTGGAAAGAGGAGACAAGCACTACGGCAATTGGTGTGCTCTGAGATTGTTCTGTATTTCTTGCCTCAGATGATTTAGGCAGTTTTAGTTGGTATATTACCTCTTACTTTGCAAGGGGGAAAATGGCATTTTCATGAGTTGTGTGATGGCCTATTTGTGCTTAGTCTTTAGGGAAGTCAGTACTGAAAAGGAGGCTTGGACCTCAGCCAAAATGGGAAATTCAAATTCTGTGAAAATCCACAAAGACACATTTCTTTTTCATAGGAGAAATTCCCCGAAGGATCAGGAAGAAACAATCTCTTATTTGACTGCTCAAAAAGAAAGCTTAAAGAAGATACTTGTTCTTTGGAATCCGTCCTCTACAGGTGAGAACAGCTAGTTAGGAGGCAAAGAGAATTCTGAGATGTGGCCAGATTCTAGTCTACAGTCTGCCTCTAATCATCATGTGGCTAGGGATGGGTTAACAGCCCCTTCTCCTCAGGTTTATCATTTTCATCAAAAGTGACCTATTCTTCCTTCCTACCCCAACAGAGAAACTCCTTCCAATTAGTTCTGAGCCCAGACCTATTTTCCAAGCAATCCTTGCCTGGCTGAAAAGCTTAGCTTATACTAGGAACCATTTGTTTATTGTGCAAACAAGGCCAAGCTATTTGTCCAAGGGCCTGCCTCAGCAGAATAGCAAGCTCTGTTAAGCCCTTTGTGGGAGTTCATAGGAGTTAGTACAATTTATCTATGTTCATTTCTTCCTTGGATGAAGGAATTGACCTGTTATCTCTCCCAGTAACTCAGCCCAGTTCAATCATGTCTAATATATTCACAGCCAAGTTACGGAATATTTTCTCACAGTTGACCTTGAATTGTCTTTTCATTTCAGGCTTAACTGATCATCCCAAATGGATATCCAGAGCCAAGAAATATATCAGGACTGAGTTAAGTCTGGCTGAGATAGCAATTCATTGCTATGCATTCACTGATTTATAAAACACATTGTTGAGCACCTACTAAAAGCTACTGCATTCTAGGCACTGTGCTAGACACTAGGGATACAAAGATGAAAGACGTGGTCCCTGCCTTCGAGCTGTGCACAGTCTAATAGGAGGTGCCATGATGTAGTGGTCAAATCACAGACTTTGAGTCAGTCAGATCGATATTCTAATCCTGACCCTGCACATATTTATTTTTAACTAATTTGCACATAGTAAACCATATAAATATGTGCAAATCCTCTCTAAAGTTCATTTTCCACATCTATAAAATGGGAATAATAGTCCTATTTCACTGTGAGAATTAATGACATAAAGTATAGTACCTGGAACATGGTAAGCACTCAATAGATGACATCTATATTATTGTCATCATCATCCTGGAGACAGCCAAGTGAATTAACAATTACAATATTATATGTTATGTAATAGAATGGGGAAAGGTACTGGAAGAACGTAGTCTGGAATGGTGATGAGGAAGAAGATTTACAAGAGGAAGGGAATTGATATCAAGCTGAGCCCAGAAAAATAAGTAGCAGGAAGTTAGGCATGGGAAGGGCATTCTAGGAAGACAGAGTAATAGCATGTACAAAAGCCCAGGGGCAAAAAAAAAAAAAAAAAGCAGGCACTTACAGGAAATTACAAGTAGTTGGATCTTGGGATATACAGGCAGGAGAGCTATCAAAGAAGGGAGTGGCCATGCTGTCATCCTGGCCGTGGCCACAGGACCTTGACACACTGCCCTTTCCATAAAAGAAACCCACAGGGACCATCTCCCTCCTTAGGCTTTAGAGACATGGGTGGTTTCTTTCAGTTTTCCATTTCCTCCCATGCCAGCGACAATGGGTGTCATAAGGGAGGAACAGGGCCCTGATGTAATCTTTAGGAGTTTCCCTTGAGAAGTGTGACCCACCCACCAATACCAGTCCAGGCTATACGTCCATTCGACTCCAGAGAGTGCTCTATCAAGTAGGAGGAGGTCCTTAACGAGGAAAAGAAGTAACAACTAGTGTTCAACTACTACAGAAACCATTCCTATGGCCAGTGTTTGTTTTTTTCGCTGATGGCTTTGACCTAGATACAGCCTGGAAGGAGCAACTTTAACTTGCTGCTGTGTCTTATAGGAAGATTCAGTCAAATCAGGTCAACAAGCACTAACTGAGCATGTAACCTGTGTCTAGGATTCTGCTAGGCACTGTATAGAAAGACTAAAGCAATGTGCTGAGATTCATAGAGGTCACCTACAGGCCAAGTTCCAGGTGCACAGCCAGTAGGCACAGTACGTGGAACATAGTAAGCACTGAATAGATGCTTATTATTATAATTTTGTTATATTATTATTAATTATAATGATAATATTATTATCATAATATGATAATATTATTGTTATCATCATCCCAGGGACTGGAAACCCAGGTCTACAGGACTTGAGAGTTCAAGTCTTGAGAGTTCTGATATATTAAGATGCCCTTCTCATGTCAAGCATGGCCAATTTGGTTCAGGGACAGCTAGGAAGTGAAGTACAAGCCATGGTCAATCAATACATTACACATCTTGTTGACTTAACATGAATGAGCCTGGCATAATAGAGATCTTCATCCAATCAATGAAAGGAATATTGAATGGCCTTGCAAACCATAAAGATGTACATACAGTATGACCAGGCATCTCTTGGAAAGCTCAGCTGACCCTGAAGGGGTCAAAGTTTGGGCTGCCATTCATCCCAGCTCTGGGTCTATCAGGAGAAACCATAACTGATCTTCACATCTGCCCTCAGAGTAAGTAAAATGGTACCTAAGGAGCTCTTGGGCAGGGGGTCCAGTCTACTACGGTGGGCTACGGAAAGCTAAAGGCAATAGCTTTAATTGAGGAGGTTTGTGGACCATGTAGTTGCCTTGATTATGTTTGGTAATTGGTGTCTAAGATTATTATGCATCATGTCTTATTGGTGTTGGGGGTGGTGGGGTGGAGCACAAACAGCACAAAGAGAGGAAGGGGGGAGGGAGGGGGGAGAGAGAGAGAGAGAGAGAGAAAGAGAGAGAGAGAGAGAGAGATTAGTGGAATTCAAAGGCAGAAGACTTCAGTAGATTAATAGAATGAATGTATATTAGACTAGAAATTCACTTTAGGACCCTTGTGTCATTTGGCTCTTTTACCTTTTGACACAAAGATTGCATTTTAGGCATCAGTGAGAAATACCTTACACTATAAGAGAATATATAGCCTGTCCACCTTACCAAGGGACAAAGTGGAGACATGGCTTTAAATCCAGTCACTCTTAGCTGCCTGGAAAAGAAACATCTACAGAATTACACAAAATGGGACTTTGGACCCTCCCCACACATTAATAAGGAGAATTAGTGCTAGAAAAGGTAGCCTAAATGGAATGGCTGTATTTCAGATCAAGGACCACAGGTGGCTCACCACAGGGATGTGGGATTAAGACACTCTCCCTGCCTCCATCTTAGTTTCACTACCTACGTAATGGAGATAATGACACTTCCCTGCACCTGCCTCACAGAACTGTTGAGAATAATGCAGCATTTTAACAGGCTTTGGGACCTTTGAAAGATGCCTTGTGTAAGTGCTGGGTATGATTTTATCATTATCGTTATTATCTTATCACCTTATCATTACAGAAAATCATGCTGGAGAAGCTTGCTCGTCATTTTGATATCAATCCCTGGCCAAATTTTTCTTCTTACCTGATTTCTTTCCACATTGATGGAAATTAAGCCAATTTAACCATCTGCTCAATCTCCCTAGCACATCATGAGCATCCTGACCTTTGATCCTTTGCTCACATCCTGTCCCCTGCATACTCTTCCTCTTCCTCTCCATTTTTCTAGACCCAGCCCTTTTCTCAATGACTAACTCAGAGTCCCCCTCTTCCATGAAGTGACTGTCTCTTTTTGTTATTCATCACACACAGTCAACAAACCTGTGTTGAGTCCCCGTGTATGGTTGGCCACTGCTCTAGGTACTGAGGACAGAGCCCTGGAAAAGGACACTGTCCCTGTCCTCAAGAAGCACATGGTCTCATTCAGTAGCTTTCAAAATTTCTTGATGGTGATCTAGTAAGAAGCATATTTTACATCACAATCCATTACATACATATATTTGTGAGTATATGTTTATATAAATAAGTCTCACAATATAAAACTTGTTCTGTATGCTGCCATCTGATCTCTTCTATTTCATTTTAAATGATGCTGCTTATGACTCACTACTATGCTTTCACAGCCCCTTAATGAGTCTTGACTTACAGTTCAAAAACACTGATCCCACTGAGTTACAGACAGGGAAACAGTCATGTAAATGAGTAATTATCGTATGGTGTTAGGAGCATATCCTTCCTCTTATTGTCTCCCATTGTGTCTGTGGGACTCATATTGCCTAGTCAGTGAAAGGCTCCCTGAGGATAGGGACCATGACCTGTAATCTCTTTGTTCCAAGAAAGGTTTGGCCACGCTTGTAGGGTCCTTGAGCCACCGTCACCTATTAGAAGAGTCGCATGTCTTGTAGGACACATGCCTTGGGCCTGCCTTCATACTCTCTCTGTGCTTCGTCATTGGCCGTGGGCCACCTACAGGAAGTGTGGCCTCCATGTGAACATGGTGGGGGATCCAGAGGGACAGTAACTGGGACTGTCAGTCAGTTACCCTCCCTGCAGAGGTCTAAGTGGCACATGTTCAAGGCCACACTACAAAGATGATAGTATTGCTTTGATAGGTTAGGTTTTCCTTTGCAACTCAAAACAAGTGGAAATAAATAAATAAATAAATAAAAATTCTAGATGTGTCACTTTCCTGTTGTACCCTGTTGTAGTTTCTTCCCCTGGTAGTCCTCTTAGGTTATGTCTCTGGCAGCCATCACTCCGCCATCTAGCTGTCCTGCCATGGGAGAAACTTCAGGAGTTTCTTTTGATACCATTATTCCAGGACAGTGTTCCTTAGGGGTGGTGTGGGCGGGGGACTAGTGCACGAGGAAGTAGGTAAAGGGAGACCCTGGAGATAAGTCGTGGACTCGAGTGAGTCCTACACAAAGAGGTTAGATCTTTATAGCCCAAACACACAGACTTAAAAGGAATTATTCCCTACTAGTGACTCAGTACTCTTTCTCCCCACCCCCTCCTTTATATCCCTTGCAGCCCACAGGGCAGATTTTGGGACCTAGGAGAGGCTGCTCCTCACTTTTTCATTAAAATGCTGCAATTGGTGAAACAAGGATTTCTGATATTTTCAACAGATTGTAAAGTTACTGAGGGAGCTGGAATCAGCTCCATTTCTTTCACTTTTTGTCTACTGTCTTGGAAGAGCTGCCCAGGTTGGGATGCTGTCTGAATACTCTCTCTTGGCCATTCAGGCAGAGAAGGTGGTCTCTCTCCAGCCCACCATGTAAAGGACTTCTCAGTGATCTGAGCTTAAATGTGACGTAGCTTATTCATAACTGTCAAAACAAACTGGCAAGATCTACTTCTGCGACTCCTTTTTTAAACAAAGGAGCATTAACTAACTCACTTTTGTGGCTGGACAGTTCACAGCTGCTCCTGTTTCAGGCCTAGTTTTCATGACATCACTACTCACGAGTAACTGTTAAAAAGAATGTCACTTAGGTTAAATAGTGATTACACCCAATATTTGCTCAGTATTCTGCTTAGCAGGAACTCAAAGCCCTGTACAAGCATAATCTCACTAACCCTCACAACAGTCCTTTAAAAGAATTGAAAAATATTTTGTCAGCCTGGAGAAAAAAGACTATTGCAAATTAAAACTGACTTGATCACTTAATCAAATAATGATGACACATTGTTAGTGACGGTGTAACACTTGGGATATGGAGGAGGCGAGGACTGAGTCTGAGTATATTCCATTCAGGCCCAGTCAGGTTGGCAACTGCTAGACTTTGCCTCAGGCCATTTCAAAGATCATCAAACTGAAATATACCTTGTACACTCTTCAACTTGATTTTGAGAGCTTGTTTGGAGGTTCTAGCAGGGTAGTCAACTACTCATATACCCTTGCCCAAAGTGTGGTCCTCCTCTATCCAGGAAGGTTGTCCTCTTCAACTGAGCCTGAAGCTTTGGGAAGGATGCACATGGAGCAGTCAGGGAGGAAGGGGACACCTGCCTAGCCAGCCAGATCAGCCCAATCAGCCAGGGCAATCAATGGGGTGACAGATGTCCCAGCCAGATGACCCTCACATCTGTTCAACTTGATTTTGTTAGAAAATTAATTCCTCTGTCCTGCTATCTGTGTGCAACAGTCAGAATTGAAATTGAACATACCATGTGCATCATTGTGATAGTATTGGGTGGCTTTCAGGACACCAAACTTTAGAAGAATGGCTGATCTTTTGGATGTGGGTAATATCTGCTTCAGAGTGGAGATGTCTGAACTACCTTCTTCTTCCCAAATCTAGACAATACCCTAGTTCACAGTAACTCAAGTTTGCAAGGATCCATTTTAGTCCAATCCAACTAAATCTCACCCTGGATTTGTGAGAAATAAAGTGATCTAACATGACTGAGATAAAAGGCTCTATTCTACTAGTTCTTTCCTAAAAGCTAGCTTTCTGTACTAGCCACGGACTTCCCCCAAAATATCCCCAGATTTCTATGAGACTCTTTCTGTATTACACAGGTTGCCGCATGCAGGGTGATTTTCAAACAGCATACTCAGGAACCTGAGTCTGAGCTAATTTTCATCACACCATCATTTGGGGGATTTGTTTTTGGTTTTGGTTTCATGATTTGGGAACACTTATTTTGGCTTTGCCCAAGTGTCAGTGAAGCTTCTGAAGTTCATCATTCTGCACACTCTCTTGTTCTCTAACCTTTCTTGTGCATGAGGCAGTTGGTGTGGTATGAGCTTTTGAGGGCAGCTTGGGTAGTTTTTCATGCCGAGGAGGAAGGAAACCTTTGGGTTTGTGTCCACATATTCTTATGAAAGGTGCATGGTATTTGTCTATCACAATTAGAGGAAATCTCTAGCCATTATCTGGAAGTGCTAAGAAAGGATCACTCAAGTCCACTCACTATCAAGGACCAATACAAAAGTAGTGGACCAGAATGAGGGATGAGAAGCTGGTCCTCCACCACTCTCTCCATCTTTTAAAATCTTCCTCTTCTTCCAAGATCCTTATCATCCCTAACTAAATTGATTTCCTCACCTCTGTGTTTCCGTAGACTATGTACTTCTCTGATGATATTTACCAAATTTGCTGTATCATCAGTAATTTAGCATTTCATTAGTAATCAAGAGAACCTTGCATTTACATGATGTTTTACAGTGCATAAAGCTCCACAACACATGCATTTGACCTTTGTAACAACTCAGACAATCGTTGTGAGCCTCGTTTTCTTCCTTTGTAAGAGGAGCTATTTTTCCCTTTCTTAAATGAATTGGAAAATATGCCAATATCTTTGGAAAAAAGATTTATCCAAATTAAGACTAATAAGATCATTTACTCAAATAATACTCTTAGGGTAACTGTGAAGAGTAAATGAGCTAAGGGATATGAAAACTGATTTGTGAAGTGCCAAGGCACATTCAGATATAGAACCACAAAGGCTCTAAGTTTTCTAACATTTGTACCTGTGTGCCAAAACAGAGACTTGAAGCAATACATGAGAGGGAGAAGATTTACCTGTTCTAAATGAGTACCTGATGGGGCACCTATCTGTCTGATTGATCAGACTTTATGGCTGGTGCTCAGGGGAAAATGCCACATTTCATAGATGTGAGAATCAATGGAATGTAGGCAATAATTGAAGACAGGAGCATGGATAACACCAACAGGAAGAGGGTGTAGTATGAGAAGATGCCAAGGAGACCCCTTGGGGTGTAGTACATGGAAAGTAGCTGGCTGAGGAGAAGCAGACTTGGGAGGAAAAGCAAAGGGAGGAAGAGATTCCAAGTCATATACTAGATGTCAATGAAAAGAAATGACATTTTGAATTGGCAGCTCAAGGGGCCATTGGCAACATTGAAGAGGGCAGTTTCAATATTATAATGGGTTGAGGAGTGAAAGGGACACGAGGAAATGGAGGCAATTAGCGGAGAGCTTGTATTCTAGAGTATCCTTTTGAGAAATTTGGTGATGAAAGGAATAGAGACATTGGATGATAGCTTTGGGAAGAAATAGGACCAAAGAAATGAAAAAGAAATAATAATAGCTAATGCTTAGCAATTGTTTATTTTACTGTTCTATGTGTTTAATATCCTAAATACATAGGACTTAAAATATGAAAGGCTATGTAGTTTACAAAAATTAATTTATTTCATCCTCATCACTACCCTATGAGATATTATTATTATCCCTACTTTACAGATGACAAAACTGAGGCATAGAGTGGTTAAATAAATTTCCCAAAGTCACATAATTAGCAACAACAAAACTATAGGCAATGTGGTTCAAGAGTCCATGTTTTAACCCATTTACTTGTCCCTTGGAATGTTTTGGTAGTAGCCAAATCAATGAGAAAGAAGATATTATAGAAAAAGTTTTGACAAGAAAAATCAGGACGTTTTCATATTTTTAATGGGGATATTTCAACTTGCTTGGATACTAAGAAGAGACTAGGACCCTAAGAGAATGAACAAGAATTTTGGGGTAATGAAGAGAACAAGATCCCAGAGCACATGAGTGGCCATCATGAGAAAGTGTAGATGAAGCAGTTCTTGTGGAGAAGAATTAGCAATGATTTTCTCTTAAACAGAAGGGAGATGGTGAAGATAGAGATTAATTTTGAGGTGATGAGAAGGAAAGCTGAGCAGTTTCATGTCAGACGCACGCTAGTTAAGTTTTTGCTAAAAGAGATTGGAGCAGTGGTTCAGGGCTTGAGCAGAGAAGGCTGCAGCTTCCTGGAATGGAGCAAGGAGTCGGCTTTTCCCAAATTGCACTGGGGCCAACCGAGGCCACCTGGTATGATTACCAAATACCTCCTGTAGTTAAAGCCATATGCTGAGATCCCGGCCTCCTTCTGTCACAGCTTTTAATTAGCTGAGAAAGATATAGAAGAAGCACTTAGAGAACGATAGAAGACAAGATCAAATAGCACTTGTAAGGCTTAATGTGTTGTGTTGCATGGAGCTCAGAGGAGGGAGAGATCTGCATAGTTTAGAGGAACTGGGGAAAGGCTGAGGCTTGAGCTGGACATTGAATATCAGGAAAATTTGGGGGATAGAAACCGAGGCACACTTTTGGTGATGGAGGAAGTAAGAGGAACAGAAGAAGAATCAAAGGAAGAGGGGCGGGCATCGCTCATGGTAAAAGTGTTGGGACTAGAGGTCAGGGCAGCAGTGATATTCAAGCCAAAAGACAACCCCACCCGGTGACCTGCTCCTGATTTTGGTCCCCTTGAGCTGTGCTGTCAGTCTCCTCGGCTATCTCCCATTCCTGCTCTGCTTTTCTCCATAGCAAAGATCACTTCCTAACATACCATATTTAAATGTTTTGTTTTATTTATTTACATGCTCTACAATGTGGGCTCTGCGAGGGCAGGAATAATGGTCTTTTTAGTTCACAAGTGTATCTTCTTGGTCTAGATCAAGTCTGGCATATAGAAGGCACTCAGTGAACGATTTGCTCAATGAATGAGTTCAGCGGCAGTATCAGGGTTTATTGGGAGTCCTTCCAGTGTAGGCTTAGGAATTTTTTGGCTCACAGTCTGCTGTGGAGAAAAGCCCAAGCTAGAGAAGTGACAATCTGCTTCTTAAAAAGGAGCTCTTTAACACCCAGGTGATAAGAAAGCTCTCTAAAATTAAAGGCAGGACTTCCCCCAGAATGGAGGGCTGAAGAAGACTTCCCTAAGGAGGGAGGAGAAAGTGTTAAGAACTGGTGGATTTTAGCCTAATTGATCCAGAATGGTTTAGGTGGTAGGATAAAAGTCCATGGTGAGACTTAATAACTTTGGGAAGCCTCACTGGCTCTTAGGAGACTTCATGTTTTATTAACCTGTTCCCGGAGCCCTCACCTGGGCCTGTGTCAGACCCAGTAAAAGGGACAGTTTGTCCTCTTCCGGGTAAGGGGCCTTTCCTCAGATCCTGGTCCAGGTAACAAGAGCCCCTTGTATCCTCACCAGTTTGTATTAGCCTGGCCAAAAGGGGAAAAAACATGATTTTTTTGCTGCATACATATACATTTAAAATTGACTTCAAACTAGGAAACGAAGCATACACTGTTCAGAGGCCAGGAGTTACAAGCATGAGCAGTGCCCAGTGATGGGGTTGATCCGTGGTTGGTATTCCCGTTGTCAGAAAGCACACACAGTAATCCTGAGTCTTGGGTCCTGTGCCCGCCTTGAGCTACCAGTTCCCTCAGACATTAGCAGAGTTGTATAAAAGAGTCAGCCCTCTGTGAAGAGGCAATCTGATGCTCCTGCTTTGTAAACGAGCATGAGAGACCGCCCCTGCTCTCCATAGTCCCACATCTGCAGAAGGAAGGCGATCTCATCTCTCCTGTGAACACCTTGTGTTCCTTGAGAAGAGGCCGTTTGCTTTTAGTCAATGGCACTGCTGTTTTGAAGGTTATTTGTCAGGAGAGGTGAGCTGGCAATTTTCTGGGAACCTTGGCACGTGCCTGCAATCTCCCAGGGAGAAGCCTGTTGGCTTTTAATTTCCTTCCCCCAAAGAAAACCAGAAAGGTCCTTCCTCCCTTTGTAAAATGCCCAGAAGGAAAGACTCAGTGGGGAAAACTCTGATAGCCTATTAGGAAAGAGTGAGCAGGTGGGGATAAAGCTGTCAACACAGTCTCCTCAGCCGATATGGCAGTCGTGAAGATAAACACCCCTCCCTCAGGCCATCCAGGATGGCATGATCAGTGGCCATTTCCAACTGAGCAGAGAGGCAGCTAGGGCCTGAGCCCGACTCCTGGTGGCCGGATGCTCTGCAAGAACTGGGTGCCTGCTTGAGCCCCAGTCTCCGTTGTGGTTGGTATAACATGGTGCAGGAGGGCTGGACTTTGATACCTGTCTCAGGATGTTCCCCGGCAAAGGCCCACATGTGTCATTGTCACCTGACTGATGAGCAAGGCATAGGTATCAAACTCTAGTCCAGAATACAGATGTTGCAGTGTTTGGCTGAGGCAGCATGGGGGAGTGAATCTGGCCCCAGGATCAACTGAGGGCCTTGTGTTTCTGACCACGTTCTCCTCCCCACTCTCTCTCTTTTCCTTCTTCCCTGCAGTGGACACTAACTCTACTTAAGAAGCAGAATTACAATACCTGGTTCTAACCAGCTCCACCACTTGGTGGCTGTTCATTTTTTGGCAAATTACTTAACTTCTCTGTGCCTCAATTTCCTTAAATCTACACGTAATAGAAGCATGAAAATAATGATACCTTCCCCCAAGTTCTATGAGAATTAAATAATTAACACATGCAAAGTGAGGAGCGCCTGGCACAGAGTCTGTGCTTGATAAATGGCAGTACTAAATAATAAACAATGCTCCTCACAGCCCCTTGGAAAGGCACAGCTGGAGGCTAGCCAGGTGGAAGTATCATGGTATATATCAAGTTGCTAAATAAAAGGTTGTTTTGATGGTTCCCCACTCCCACCCATGGGCCAACACTTCCCCTTCACTAATCTTGAGGAAATTGTGTTATTTTTGTAACTGTCATTATAAAACTTCTAAACTGTTCTCTGACATTGTAGCTATCTCACCTCGCCCAGTTTATAAAGCTTCAGTGGCCTTGTCTATACCTCTGCTCATACCACCCACAGATACGCTCCCCGGGGGCAGAATTCATTTAGTTACTTTCTTTCTAGCTTCTCTGGCACTTAAACTATATTTTCATTGGATTTGGGGGGAAAACCAAAAACCCAGATGCCAAATCTATGTTCTCAACTGTGACCTAGTGTTTCAGCAAACTGACTCTCCCAGATGATGTGGGCCTAAGGCCAAAAATTAACTCACACTTTAGATACCCGTTTTTTCCGAGGATTGTTTCCTAAGCTACTGGAGGGCCATCTGCTCAGCTCCCTGATGCAGGGCTGAGGGTGGCCGAGGCTTCCACGAGACGCCAACTCTGTGGCCAGCTCTGTACTAAGCGCTTTCTAGAACTGTCACCAGTTGATGATGGCGTTGCGCTGCTCAATGAGGGTCACAAGCTCCTGCATCAGCACCTTCTCCCGGCCCCGGTCCTCCTCTGTCCAGTCCTTTTCTGGCTTGTTGAACAGGCACCGGAGCTCATACTCGACGTCGGCCTGGCGCTGCTCCAGGCTCTGCTGCTTGAAGACGTAGATGAGCTCGGACTCCCGCCGCACCAGCAGGTGCTTCTCGTGGATGAGCTTGAACCAGTCCACCAGCATGTCGTCCTCACAGCCCTCATTGGTGCCACCACGCAGCTTCTCCTCCAGCAGGACCCCACGGTGCTCCAGGGCATCCAGCTGGCACTCAATGGTGTCCATCTCTCCATGGATGTCCTCCTCGGGGATGTACTGGTCAGCTCGGACCTTGTGTTTGATGAGAGGAAATCTGTGTCCTGGGGCAGGTGGCCGCACTGGCTTGGATCCCTTGGTGGCCTTCTTTGTGGTTGGGGAGGCTGCAGGTGACAGCTTCCGGTTAAAAGGATTCTCCTTGCAGGAAGACTTGAGCTGCAGCTGTGGGGACGAGGTTGCACGGGGAGGCGCAGGGCACTTGTCTCCAAACAACAAGAGAGGGGTTGCGGCAGCACCAGTTTTAGAGGGATGGGTTGAAGAGAGTACCATAATGTAGTGGAAGCAACCTGAGAGCCGCATTCATCTGTGGCGACTGGCTGCCTGGTCAGTATGAGATAACCGGGAGTTGGAAGTCCACACTGGTGCTTCTGGGATGTTAGTGTGCCTCAGAATCACCTGGAAGTCTCGTGAAAACACAGTGTGCTGGGGCTCACCCTGGATCTGGGATGGGTCCTGAGTGTGTCTGCATTTCAAACAAGTTCCTAGGAAATGCTGAGGATGCTGCTAGGGGAGCACATTTTAAGAAAAACTGGTATGTGCAAACCAAAGAGATTCTCCAGCTTCTCTCTAGCACCACAAGGTCACGGGTTCCTTGTTACTCTTATCCTTTTGTGGAGCAGAGCAGCTTGGTGGAAAATGCTGCTCTTAGAAGGGTAGGCTCTGGGGTCAAAGTGCCTGGCTTTGAATGTTGGCCTCATCTTACCAGATGTGTGATCTTGGCCAAATTATTTAACCTCTCTCTGCCCCAGATGCCTCATGAAAATAAGTACTAACATTTTCTGAGAGCTCACTATGTGCTAGGCACAGTCCTGATGTATTTACTATGTATTCGTTGATCCCTACAAGACTAGAACGCAGGTACTATTATTATCCCCAATTTACAGATGGGGAAATTGTGGCACAGAAATGGATAATAATAGTGAAAACTTCGTAAGATTATTGTGTGGATTAAATGGGATAATCCATGTTAAACTTAAGTTTGAGCAACTAAGAATGTATTACTCTGACTGTGGGGACAAGGATCTGAAGGTCCTCTCCCTTGTTTTGAGACCTCTTAGAAAATCTTAGGATTTTTCTAAGAGGGTAAACCATCCTTCTTCCTCCTGAATCCCATGGAAAGGATCTACCCAGCATGTCCCATATCCTCTTCCTCATTTAGGCCCTCCCGCAAGAGATGGGCTCGCCTCCTGCAGACTTTCTGTCTCCAGGGAGCTGCCACAGTTCTGAGGGCCCCAGGGCACACGTGGGTGGAGAAGTGGGCCTGGGGGAGGCATGGAGGAGGGAGCCTGCATGAAAGGAATGGTGCGTGTGCGCCTGGTTAAGCAGGGACTCCGGAATGAGACCTGACAGGGGCAGCTCACAAGAATGCAGGCAGTGTGCAAGCTCACCAGACCAAAAGAGGAAAGAGAGAGACAGAGAGGAGAGAGAATGCCCCAAGCCCCAGAGCTGTGCCAGCACATTCCAACATAATCTGCACTTGCTGGTGGCCTTTGTTTTTCCCTCAGAGCTGGAAAGTAAGGCATGGGGACTGGGCCATTGTTTTTCCTGACCTTGACACATTTTAAGCTTTCTTTTCCAGTTCAGGGCAGAGGGCTTTCTGTAAACCTGAGCTGAATGTGAATACTAATTTGGATTTAATCACCCTCATGAAACTGCATGAAGAGCTGATGTTTAAACCTTCAGAACTTTCTAGCTATAAGTAAAATATTCTGAGATACAGTTATCATTCAGTTCTAACTTATGCTCTTTCTCACCTCCCAGCAGTTGTGCTGGCTGCTGAAGCTCCTGTCTGTCCCCACACCCTGCCCTGACTTTGCATCAACTAATATCTCTCCCACCTTTGGGAGGTCACCTCCCCCAGACGTTTCCTTGATTCCCTCTCCCAAGCCCACATCTCGCCAAGGCTGGATTAGGTGTGATCCCAGGGGCTCTCATAGCCCCAGTTCTCATCACGCTGTTGCATGATGGCTTGTTTAATCATCTACTTCCTCCCCTCAACAAGAAGTTATAAGCTTCTTACTCATCTTTGACTTCCCAGTGCCAAGCATAGTGCCAGGCTGGTAACAGGTGATCACTAGGTCTTTACTGACCAGTGTTTGGAGCATGCCCATCCTGCCCTTGCCATTCTGCTAAATGCTGTCGGCCCTTCATACCTGATTTCTACACTCACAGAGAACAATGAAAGGCAGGAAACTCTCGCTGAGTCATTCCACTTAGTGGTAAACTCTGGGGTGAGAAGAGTTCGACGTGCTCCAGCTTAAACCAGAATGAATTGACTGAGTAAACAAGAGGTGCCTGTGCAGCGTGTGAACTGATCCAGAGTGGACAGATGGCTGAGAGGTGTGTCTGAGCAGAGGCAGGAGTACACAGGCTGACACAGAAGGCCTAGATGGCCATCATGATGCTTTTCTAGATACCAAGTTCCTCCCATGGTAAAAATTCTGATGAGATAGCAGGTGCTCTGAAAGAGTGGCTTTCCTCAGAGCCTTTCCCATGCTGATGGGGTGTTAGAAATGACACAGGCTGGCTAAGCAAGGCACTATAGGGCTTGCCACCTCCTAGTGTGAGCTTTACTCTGGCCGAAATCTGAGACTTCAAGATGTGGGTTAGCTCCCCCTGGCAGACAAACCTCTCTGTACCCACTTCTCAGTCCTCATAATTGCAGACTTCTGCTTCTTACTCCTGTTGGTTCATCCCAAATGTACATCCTTGGTCATAAGGGAAATCAGGAGAAAAAAGTATTTGGTGGAAGGGGGTACATTTCTTTACAACTAGACAGATACTTCAAAGGACATCTCCCAATGAGTCAGCAGGGTCCTTTTTCAGTAGGAGAGAAGCAATGAAGGTAATGGTCAGGGTGAGGGAAGGCAGATTAGTTTGCCTTGGGTGGGGTACCTATGTATGCACGTGGTACAGAGGATTCCATGATTTTAGTGCTTCTCCTGGTGACTGACTGCTATCTGCTCATGGTCCAATCTGGTTTTGTTTTGTTTTTTTTTTTGAGACAGAGTCTCACTTTTTGTTGCCCGGGCTAGAGTGCCGTGGCGTTAGCCTAGCTCACAGCAACCTCAGACTCCTGGGCTGAAGCAATCCTTCTGCCTCAGCCTCCCAAGTAGCTGGGACTAGAGACATGCGCCACCATGCCCGGCTAATTTTTTCTATATATATTTAGTTGGCCAATTAATTTCTTTCTATTATTAGTAGAGATGGGGTCTTGCTCTTACTCAGGCTGGTTTCGAACTCCTGACCCTGAGCAATCCACCCGCCTCGGCCTCCCAGAGTGCTAGGATTACAGGCATGAGCCACCGCGCCCAGCCGTCCAATCTGTTTTGTATTCTCCCGTCATTGCTTTTGTGTACATATG
>CAUYRT010013762.1:0-17112 GCA_963574885.1 Lepilemur ruficaudatus
AGTGGGAAGGAGGGAATGAAGGGGCAAAGAAAAGAATATAAATGTATTTATTACCACTGAACTACACACTTAAAAATAGTAGAGATGATACATTATATATGTAAATTTTTCCTCAATCAAAAATTTTAAAAACTAAAAATAGATTTTATTTATTTATTTATTTATTTTTTATTGCAGCATATTATGGGGGTACAAATGTTAAGGTTACGTACATTGTCCTTGCTCCCCTCCCCCCTCCAGTCAGAGCCTCAAGCCTGACCATCCCCCAAATGGTGCACATCGCACTCATAAAAATAAATTTTAAAGAAGTAAAATGCAAAGTAGAAGAGTAAGGGGTACAGGAAGAGTTTGGTGGGGATGGGGTGAACTTTAGGGAGAGAAGTTTGGGAAGGTCTCAAAGAGAAAGACATTGCCGGGGAATATATGAATTGAGTAAAGATCAGAAGAGAGGGAGCAACATTTTTGAGAATTTCCCCATTTTATGAATATAGAAATTGAGGCCGGGGGTGTGTCAGCTCTCAGTCTCAGAGCCAGCACACGGTACAGTTAAGTGGTGTCGATCTAACTGATCCAGTAAACTTCCTACTGAACCACAACTGCCTTCCTCATGAGCCAAAGAAAAATAAATCTGTCAGCATCTGTTTGAGTTAAAAAAATAAATAAATAAAGACAGCAAATCTGTCATTTTGCCAATTCCCATCTGTAAGTGAAGTTTTTCAGACAAAACCTATTATTCTAAAGAATGTCAGAGACTAGGGAAAAATGTGTCATCATCCCCGAACAGAAGACAGGTAAATATGTTTCCATGAATTGAAAGAAAAGAAGCAGCTAAATTATTATCACATATCCTCATGCAGGCTCTGTATTTATTATAGGCAGGCCGGGAAGAGTTAAAATTTTCTCTTTCACATCTAAGAAAACTCACCTAAATAGAATTATTTTTAAGTAAACAAACTGAAGATCAGAAGCTCAAATATGTGAAGTGCTCTGATTTCACAAAAGAAAAGCACTAAATTATCACATTAGAGTACGAACATTTTGTTTTCCCTCTCCAAGAAACTGACTTGGTCATGCTCTGTCTCCAAGTTTCAGATCCATTAGCCTTGACCACAGAATGGGTACCAATGGGCATATTTGTTTGCTATTTATGGTTCCTTGAATATAAATCTAAAGAACTGGAGCTTTTAAAGTTTTTGAGTTTGCTTGATTGTGGATGAGTTGGAATTATAACATTCCAGTCCAGTACTTGAAAAAAGTTAGACCAAATAAAAAGGAATTTGGGGAGCAGTTGAGAAAATATATTAATGAGAACCAGCAATCTTTAGTTGCTGGATTTCATTGCCTTTAGCCATATTCTAGATCACGCTGTGTCAATGAGCACTCCGGTTTTGTACCATTAACATGTGGAGAGTAGATTGGTGGGAATTCTACAGGCTAGTGAGTTCATAGAACTTTGGATTATTTTAATGTTAGTAAACTTACCTTATTTTGAAGCAACAAAAGTGTTAATTAATACTTGACAGTGCTATTCAATGTTTTGTCAAAGACCTTTCTATTACTTTAAAAATAAATTTCCTGGGCCTTGAGAATTCTAAAATGCAGTTCTCATTGCTGGCTTTATACATATAAGGACATGGAAGCAACAAGATGGGCCAAGGACAAAGAGAGAATGTGTCAGCACTGAAATTGAAGTCTTGGATCCACATCTGGGTGTCACATTACCAAACAGGAGGAGATAAAGATGGATATTTTATCTGGGCTGGGCTAAAAGGTGCCATTCCAATGATTTGGGAAGAAATTGGGCTTGCAAAAATGAAAGTAACATAAGAGGCAAAAAACAAGATAGAGGAAACTCAATTTTCATCCGGTAGAGAACACTTAGAGGGCATTTGAATGTGTTCTTTTGATACAACTGAGAAAACAAAACTCTCAATAAGGTAATTAAAACTATGAAAAGGTAGCTCTCTATTTGAGAAAGTCAGTATATGAAGGAAAGATAAAATCAAATTTCTTATTTTGAAACCAAAGATTTATCTTTCTTGGTCAGATAGGCTGGGTTCAGACGCCGATAATACCGCTGGCTAGCTGCCTGACCATAGCAGATTTCTTAGCCTCTTTAAAAGTCAGTTGCTAAGAGGATGAAATGAAGTAATAGATGGAAAGTATTTATCATTCTGCTTGGCCCATAGTATGCATACAATAAACAGCAGCTACTACTACTACCACTACTACCACTGCTACTATTACTACTACAAGTTGAGCAAGCACATAGGAGAATCCGGGCACGTTTGGAAAAGATACATTGCAGCTGAAGACTGGAGATTCTTTTTTGCCCTTTATTCTTTGTGTTGTTCTTTTTCTTTTCTGATATTTTGAGAGTCTTCCTTTTTTGTTGTTTTCGTTGTTCATTTGTTTGTTTCAAGAGTTTCCTTTAGTCGTTTTTTAGAGTAGGTCTGATGGGAACAAATTCTCTTAGTTCCTTTCATCTGAGAAAGGCTTGAATCCTCCTTTACTCCTGAAGTATATTTTTATTGGATAAAGAATTCTGAGTTGATAGTTGTTTTCTTTCAGCACTTAAAAAATGATATTCCACTTCTTTCTGGTCTCCATGATTTTCAATCCGAAATTTCTTATTCAAATTATTTTTCCCCTACAGGTAAGGTGTTGCCTTTTTCTTGCTGATTTCAAGACTTTTTCTTTGTTTTTAGTTTTCAGAAGTTTGACTATGTTGTGTCTTAGCATGCATTTCTTTGGTTTTATCTTGTTTAAATTTCTCTCAGCTTTTTGAATCTTAAGGTTTATGTATTTTGCCAAATTTAGGGGTGGTTTTATCCACACCCTACATGAAAAATATTCATATTGGAGGATACCCTTCTTTATTTGTCTAAGTGAGAACTTATGTCTTAAAGAGTCTCTTCTGGTTGTTTAATTACAATTGACCCCATAAACAACAGGAGGGTTAGGAGTGCCAACCCCCTGTGCAATCAAAAATCTACATATAACTTTGATTCCACCAAAACATAACTACTAATAGCCTACTATTGACTAGAAGCCTCACCAATGACATAAACAGGTGATTAACACATATTTTCTATGTTACGTGTATTATATATTGTATTTTTACAATAAATTAAACTACAGAAAAGAAAATTTTATTAAGAAAATCTTAAGGAAATATCATCTGTGAATATTAGGAAAACCTCTGCATACACAAACTAGTAAACTTAGAAGAAATGGATAAATTTCTGGAAAAGCACAACCTTCCAGGCCTAAATCAAGAAAAAATAGAAATCCTAAACAGACCAATAATGAGCATATCATTGACTTCTTCTGGAATCATAGTAGTGCCTTAGAGATCTCATCCACTTTGTCAGCTTCAACTCTTAACTATAAAGATCAAGAAAAGAATATTTCTAACATGGCAGCTTACCTGTGGTCTAGTTTCACAGCTTTGTTTTCACAAAATATCCATTTGTGTGTCCAAAATGTGATACATTTGAAACAAACTTTCTATCATTTCCTGCCAATCAGCTTCCCCTCTGATTTCCTTATTTCTATCATGTGCCCAAGTATCCTTCACATTCCCACTTCAACTACTTTAATATTCCCTCTGTTACCTCATGCCTGGATTATCTGAAACAGCTTTATTCCCAGTTAAACTGTTTTGCAAGTAGAAAGGCAACAAATATTTTTCAATAATACAAGAACTCAAGGAATAAAGATCCCATGAGCCCTTTGAGAAAGATCAAACTTCAGCCAATCAAATTATATGTGAAGAAACTACAGTCAAGAGATTGCCAGAAAACATTCAATCTATTTAGTCGGTAAAACTGAAGTAAATTGTGAAGATAATGGTCTGGAACAGACGATAAATGTTATAAATCATGACTACATATAAATTTAATGACTAAAAGTTGGAGGGAAAGGGGAGGGAAGATGAAAAATAAATATTCAAATGTTCTTATCTTCTATTACCAGGAGTAAAAAGATTAAGATAAATGAATAACACAGATACAATTTTACTTCAAGGTATAAACATGAACACTAAGGAAAATAACACAATCAATTAAAATAGGTGGTTGATGGGTTGGAGGTGAGGACGGAGAGAGGGAATATGCTAATTTTGCCATTACTCAGAGTGGCTTCAGGCCAATTTTCTGAAATTCATCCAGTAAACTGGCCATAAAGCAAATTGGCTTTTGGTGAATCTGTTCAGTGAATTATAATAGCTTTGGGAAATGTGCTTTTCGTGAATTGGCCCACTTCTGCTTGAGTAGGAAGGCAATAAATACTGCTTAAATAGAGGATTGAATACATATATGTATTACAATACCTTATATATAAAAATATTTTATATAAAATTATGGTACCTAAAGATAACCACTAAATCAAAGACATAAACCTTCCAAACAATCAGAAGTATCTCTCTCTCACACACACATACGCACACACACACACACAAAGAGAGGAAATAGTAAAGGATTTTCTAAAAAGCAATGAAACAGAAAGCATAACAAAATATTGCAAAACTAAACCCAAATATAGCTGTCATATCCATAAGTACAATGTGCTAAAATCACTCATTTTTTAAAATCTGATTGGATTTTGTTTTTAAAAAACCCTCAAGCACATTCTGGATATGAGGTACTATAAAGAATTTACAAATAGCTGTAGAGCTACACTGCCTGTTTTTAAATTTATGTGATTTGGGGAAGCTTACTTAATTTCCAAGTGCCTCAGTTTCCTTCTTAATAAAATGAAGAATTAACTAAACTTAACTCACAGAATTCTTGGAAAGAATTAGCAGGTTAATATAGCACTTAGAATGGTGCCTGTCACACAATAAAAACTCAAAACATATTAGCTCATCATTATTACATGAGACACATCTAAAACAAAATGATTCAGGAAGGTTGAAAACAAGAAGATGGCCAAAGTTATGTTGATCAAATGCCAATACAGAGGAAGCAGGGGTTTGGATCTTTGTACCAGAAAAAGGTGGAATTAAGGGGAGGAGATTTAGATAAGACAAAGAAGGACACCTTCTAATCATAAGCATAACATTAATATTTTAAAAAGCAAAAATATCCTAGCACTCTGGGCGGCCAAGGCAGAAGGATTGCTCAAGGTCAGCAGTTCGAAACCAGCCTGAGCAAGAGCAAGACCCCGTCTCTACTAAAAATAGAAAGAAATTAATTGGCAACTAAAAATATATAGAAAAAATTAGCAGGGCATGGTGGCTCATGCCTGTAGTCCCAGCTACTTGGGAGGCTGAGGCAGAAGGATCGCCTGAGCCCAGGAGTTTGAGGTTGCTGTGAGCTAGGCTAACGCCATGGCACTCACTCTAGCCTGGGCAACAGAGCGAGACTCTGTCTCAAAAAAAAAAAAGCAAAAAAGACGCGAAAAAGGAGAAATTGGCAGGAACCATTATGGATCACATCAGGTCAAGATGATTGGAGAATTCTACCAAACTTTTAAAAATAGATAATTCCAATGCTTTTATACTGTATCAGAAAAAGGAAAAGAAAATAAGTTTTTGAATTATTTTTATAAATCAGCAGCAAAATTATTCTGAAACCTGACAAAGATAAAATAAAGACAGATATAGATCAATCCCACTTACAAATATAAATACAAAAGTCCTATATAAAATATTAGCAAAAGATCCAACAGTATATTTAAAAGAAACTACACCATGACACAATATTTGGAAACCTATTAATACAATTTATTATTATATAACAAAAGAAGACAAACACCTACGTTCAATTCCATAAATGCTAAAAAATTACATACTAATATGCAACTACCATTTCTTTATAAAATCTGTTAATTAAGCAATAGATTACTCCTTCCTTGATATAATAATAAATGTGTATATTGTATAACAAAAAGATATCTTATGGGGTGACACTAAGAGCATTCCTTTTAATGAGTAGGATAAAAGAAGTATGTATCACTGCTATTATTTAAGATTTTTTTCAGTAAGTATTATCCAATGTAATCAGAAAGAGAAGGAAAGGAAGTGGGAAAATATAATTTTACCAAGTGTTTTATTGATGTCCAGAAAAAACCTAAAAGAACTGAAATGTATTATATAAAAAGAGCATACCATAAGGTGGTAGGGTTCAAATTTAACAATCAGAAGTCAATAGTCTTTACATATATAAACAAGATATAAATGGAAGGGAAGTCTCCATTTACAATAGCAACAGAGAAGTTAGGCAGCGTTGGGGCACAGAGAATGATATCCCATAGGATGGTGCCTTGGCATGCTAAGCACTTTTGCATTAAAGGAAATTGGAGCACCTTAGTGGAAGCTGCCTTAGAACCAAGAACTTTCTAAACTTCTTTTGTTTCCCCACCCTCACCCCAAGCACACAGTGGGGTTCTCTCTGGAACTTCCCTTAAATGCTTGAGGAAAATTTCTTCCAAAAGAAATGCGATTGTCTTAAAACCCCCTTCCTAATAAATTCATCAAATAATCTGGAAAGTTTAACCACTGGAGGCTCTAGCAACCACCATTTTATTTTCTATGTTTGTGAATTTGACTTCTCTAGGTACCTCATACAAGTGGGGTCATACAATGCTTGCTTTTTTGATGGGCTTATTTTACTTGTACATAGTCTTTAAGGTTGATCCATGCTGTAGCATTTGTTAGAATTTCCTTTTTTAAGACGAAATAATATTCCATTGTATGTATACACTACATTGTGTTTATCCATTCACCTGTCAAGAGACACTTGGGTTGTTTGTACCTTTTAACTATTGTGAATCACACTGCTATGAACAAGGGTGTACAAATATCTGCCTGAATCCCTGCCTTCACTTCCTTTGGGTATGCACCCAGAAGTGGATTTGCTGAATCATACAGTAATTTTATGTTTAATGTTTTGAGAAACCACCATACTGTTTTCTACACCATTTTACATTCCACCAGCAATACACAAGTGTTCCAATTTCTCTGCATGCTTGCCAACTCTTATTATTTCCTAGGGGGTTTTTTGTTTGTTTATTTTTTGTAATGGCCATCCTTGATTTCAGCCCAGTGAAACCTGCTTCCAACTTCTAGCCTCCAGAACTGTTAAGAGAATAAATTTGCTGGGTTTTTTTGTTTGTTTGTTTTTTGAGGCAGAGTCTCACTGTGTTACCCTGGCTAAAGTGCCATGGTGTCAGCCTAGCTCACAGCAACCTTAAACTCCTGGGCTCAAGCGATCCTCCTGCCTCAGCCTCCTGAGTAGCTGGGACTACAGGCATATGTTACCATGCCCAGCTAATTTTTTCTATATATTTTTTTTAGTTGTCCAGCTGTGCAGCTAATTTTCTTTCTTATTTTTTTAGTAGAGACAGGGTCTCATTCTTGCTCAGGCTGGTCTTGAACTCCTGAGCTCAAATAATTCACCCGCCTCGAATTTGTGTTGTTTTAAGCCACTAAATTTGTGGTGATTTGTTACAATAGCAATGGAAAAATAATACTGGGCTAATTAAATAAATTATGGCAATCCATATGATGTAATACCATGCAGTCATTACAGAAGAATGAAGAGACTCTATGTATCATCACAGAACAACTTCTAGAATATATGTTAAGTGAAAAAAGCAAGAAACGGAACAGTGTGTATAGCATGACACTTGTTGTGAAGATGTTTTTTAAAACAGGATATACAAAGGAATAGTCAGAGTGGTTTTCTCAGGAAGAGAAATTAGGAAACTGGGATACAGGTAGCAGCCACAAAAGCACTTTTCACAACATATCCTTTTGTAACGCACAAATAAATAATAAATATTTTAGATAAAAATAAAGAAATGTGATTTTACCAAGGAAGCTGTCCTTGACCCCTTAAAAAGGATCAGGCTTTTGTATGATACACTCTGAAAACTTTGTATACTCCTCCTTCATAACCAGATAGTATTATAACCATAATACCATAATTTATAACCATATACTATTGAAAGAAATAATTTTTGGTCCCAGAGAATTTGGTTAATGTCTGCCTTATCCACTAGACTGTAAGATTCATGAAGGCAGAGATCATATCTGCCTTTTAGCCAGTGTCTAGCAGTGTCTGTCACTTAATAGGACTTTAATAAATATTTACAGAAAGAATAGATGGATTTATTAATGAATGAAGCCAACAGACCATGGTTTTCTCAAGTAAAAAGAACATGCAAGATTCACAATCCAATCAATTACGATTTCCAAAAAGAAAGAACTAATTCTAAAATGCAAAATAGTAACACAAAACACAAAAATAAAGAATGCTATTATTCAAAGACACATAAATGTCTAGCTATAAATAACTATCCTTCTAATATTGAAATCTGTTAAATCACAGCTAAATCCAGTTCTCTAGCTTTCTTTATCCAGAGAAAAAAGTTTCAACTATTTTCAACTCATGGTGTTAAGATCCTTGGACCGTGTTCACAGATTGAAGCCATTTAACACAGGGTTTGTCTTTGTACAGCTGTCCCCAGCTTTAGCGGTCAAGTCAGAAGGCTTTAATTCACAGGCTTTCCCTGTTTGCTCTGTCTACCCTACTGTGTCTATGTCTTGCTGCTTGTATCAGGTAAACCATTGCTCAGAGAAAATACTGTTTGTTCGCCAAAGTCATTTTTTTTTTACTCCGGGACATACAGCCAGTCTATGTCTCCCAGGCTTCTTTGCTGTTAGGTGGAGACATATGACTGAGTTCTGGCCGATGGATACAGAGACTCGATGGATTGGTAAGCCACTTGATTAGAAGAAATCTGGCTTCCTGAGCTGCCATGAAGAAGAAAGCTACCCAGGAGATTCACCCAACCACAGACACCTGTGTTGGATGGTTTCAGGTCAAAAAATAATTTTTTATTATTTAAACCACTGAACTGTTAATGCCTTTGTTAAAATTCAGAAACTGGTACCTTGAAGTAGGGTGCTAAGTGGTAAGGTGGTGAATGGCAGGAAAACTGATGCTAGTGGCTGGAACGATAGATATGGTGCTATATAGTGACAAGCCGCTATGAAAAATTGTCACCTGCAGTAACTTAAAAGCAGACCATTGCCAAACTGGGGCTCTAGAGGAAATGTTTAGAAATCATGTGAGTGCCATTGTGTGCTGGCTACCATTAGCTGTCTTTGGTAATGTTTTAGGGGAAAGAAATGAGCTCAGGAAGGAATGGGCTGGCTTGCAAGCTGAAATGAAAGAGAATAAATCCAAGAAATCTGGGTCCTTGAAATGTTCTGAAGGCTGGTAGCTTTTATTCCCAAATAGTAAGAGACAAAGAGTAATCAAGGCCAGTGATGCTCCTCAGTTAAACAAAAGACTCAGCCCTGGGGCAAAGATCAGATTAGGAATGTGCCTTCCCATTTATTGTTTTAGATAGATTTCGGGCCATTCAATTGAGGAAGAGAAGACTAGGGTGAGGAAACGAAGAAATAAAAGAAATTTGAGAATTATGTGAACTTTCAGGTAAAAACTTAGGCATGATGTCTGTACAAGGAACTGGTTTGAAGTTTATTAAGTTTTTAAAGGAACTTT
Source organism: Lepilemur ruficaudatus (assembly GCA_963574885.1). Lineage (NCBI taxonomy): Eukaryota > Metazoa > Chordata > Mammalia > Primates > Lepilemuridae > Lepilemur > Lepilemur ruficaudatus. The sequence goes on from CAUYRT010013762.1 coordinate 9,519, forward strand.
ATGGCCAAAGACATCATGAGCATCCTAAAAATATCTTTGAGCTGTAAAACAACTTTTGAGCCCAAAACTCAATCCAGTGGAAAGCAATCTACAAAGCTGTGAAGGGCTCAGGAGAGCATACTCCCCAGTGCCTACTGCAGATGTGGTCAAAGAAGATGATGGATAAGATGGAACCTCTCAGAGGGTAGAGCTAGGAGAACCATAGACAAGGGAGCTTCCAACAGAGAGCTTAATCAGGCCTAATAAAACAGGTCAGAGAGCTTCCTGAAGGTCTGAGAGGTGAAATTTTATAAATGCATGGACCAGCCTTTGCTGTGTGTTTTCATTCTCATCCTTTCCAAATAGGAGTTTTCATTGTGGGTATATTGTCTGTGTTCCCTAATTGTTCATTAGCGAAAGGAGAGCAAGAGAGACAAGTAATTTGTTTTGTTTTCAACCACGATAAACTACATCTGGAGCCAATGAAGGGGACTTGCATCACCAGGAGATCCTGGGCCTTAGTGGCATGCAGTGACAAGTTGAGATTTGGGGTGGCTTCTTTGGGGGAAGGTAGAGTGTGTTGTATGTTTGAGTGGAAGTTTAACAGATGATTGGTGAGTAGAAAGAAACTGAGGCAAACACAATGATGTGGGCTCTCCAACCTTGTTTTCTTTTCCTCCTAGACACACAGGCAGACTACATTTCCCAGTCTACACTGATGTTTGGTGAGACCAAGGAACTGAGCTGTGGCCATTGAGATGTAGATGCAAATTGCCACTTTCCGGTCTGGTTCATAACAATTTCCCACCTGATCATCCACACTCTCTCTTCCTTTGTCTGCCAGCAGCAAAGATCCAAGGAAGGTATCTGATGCCCTATGGCAGAGCTCCACAGAAGGCCTCTGGGCTTATCATCTATGGCTGCTTTCATGCTACAGAGCAGTTGTGACAGAGACAGTATGGCCTAGAATATTTATTCTCTGGCCCTTTACCGAAAAAGTTTGCCAGCCCCTGCTCTAGGGCATGACAGAGCCACTGTTTAGAAGTAGCCTGGCTTGTCTTTAACCATTAGCACTTGGAGAGGAGCCAATGGACCAGGAACATCCAAGTAGAACTGTTGACTAAGCTAGAGATAAGCTTTTGTTGCAGTAAGCCACTGTTACTAAGGAGTTATTCGTTATAGCAATTCCCTTACCCTAATACAACCATGAAGGGACATGTTGCCTGTTTCAGTATAGATCACTGAAAGCTTCTCATTTACTGCAGTACTTGGAAACAGGGCTTCTGCCATGATTCAGTTATACTTCCTGGCATCCATCCATTCATGCATCCTCAAGTGTGTACTGAGTGTGTATTATGTACCAGGCCCTGTGCTGAGGGTACAATGACAAGTAAAAACACACTTGAACTCTGTTCTCAGAGAGAAGGCAATGGGAAGAGCAGGTAGCCACTACCCCCTTGAGACCTGAAATACACTTTCCTAGTTCACCACAGCCTCCACTGGGCCTGCTTCACTCAGTAACCTTCGTGGCTCTTGTAGCATTTCTGGTTTTCAGTGCTCACATTAGAAGAGACAAAAGGACAGTGTGGGTGGAGCGCACAACAGAGAAGGCAATGGGGGTGGTGTCTATCTATCTACTCTTCTCCTTCAATAGAGAAGGCAGTGGGATGATTAAATGATTGGAGGAGAAAGTATGGGAAGATATAGCAAAGATGTGGTTGAGGGACAAATGCAAAAATAATAATAATAGCAATTGGTAGTAAATTCATTCAATAAATATTTTAATGAGCCAGGCAATACGATCAGCTCCAAGGAGCAGAGTTGTGGCCTCAGATATTGATTCCAGGTCTGCTTGCTTTCTACCCCATCATTTTGCTTCTTGATTTGTACTCAAGAAAGGACCAGTGGCAAAGAAGTGTGACAGCACTAGGATCAGATCTTGGCTTTATTGATTAGCTATATGATTTTAGAAAAGCTACTTTTCTATCCATTGAGTTAGGGGATTTACTTCCCCATGCCTTGCCCCATCACACTTGACATAAGACTGAGCCTTTCCTGTTCCCCCTGTTCTTACAGACTGCCCCATCCTGGACTTGACTTGTTCACTAAGACCCATGGATGGTCTTGGCAATTGAGACTGCCTGCTCCTGCTTATGCTGTAAGCCTTTGCAGATATTCTGGACTCTGCCTACTAACCTGAAGCTGTGGCATTTAACTTTTCTATGCTGGTTAAGCCAAAGCCCGATCTGACTTTGACTTTTTTTCTTCCTAGACCTCCAAAGCTCCTAAATATCTTTTCTATTTTTTTCTCTTCTCCCCCTCCCCACTATCATGAGCCTTGTCCATCCACCATTATCTCTCACTTAACCTTCTAGAAACCTCTCTCCTCTACCCCCAATGTTTTCTGTATATCATAGTCAATGTGATCTCTAGTAGTAAAGATTTTTATCATGTCTTTTCTCTAATTAAAGCCTTTGTATGATTTCCCTTCATTCTTAGGATAAAGTCCACACTTTCTAACATGGCCTTCAGGACCCTGCAGGTGCCAGTAGTGCCCACTTTCAGAAGTGGCACACGCTAGATATTTCAGGACTTTTAAAAATGGCTCTGAAAATTTTAGACACTTAAAAAAGACTGATTTTTTTAAAGTGTACTTCCTTGCATTTATTATTTCAATAGATCTAGGGATACAAGTGGAATTTTGCTAAATGGATATGTTGTATAATGGTGAAGTCTTGGCTTTACCTATCATCAGAACAGTGCACATTACACCTAATTGGTAATTTTTTATCCCTGACCCACCTCCCTACTTCCCCTTCTAGTATCCAATGTCCATTATGCCACTCTACATGTCCTTTTTAATTATAAAGAAACGTAGAAATGTCAGAAATACAAAAGAACAAAAATAAAAATATATATTAAACTAAAACCAACTAAAAATCTAAAATACTCAGGAAAAAAATCACTATTAGCATTTTTTGGTGCATAGCCATTCAGATTTCTACCAAGCAAGTGTGCATATTTTTAACAATTAGATTGTAATGTACATATTCTTTTATAATCCTTGTATCATTTCATATGTTATGAAAATTTATCAATATCAATAAAAATAGAGGTACAATATCATTCTTAATGACCTTGTGGTATTCCATCATATGAATATACCATAATTTATTTTAACAAGTCCTCTACTGTTGGATGTTTGGATTGTTTCTATTTGTTGTTGTTGCTGATGCTGCTGGTATCTTAAACAGATAAATTGTCTGGTACATATATTTCTTCCCCACTTACCTGATTGTCTCCTTTAGATTAATTTCTAAATCCTAGAATTTCTGGGTCAAGCAGCATGAGTGTTTTTAGGACTTTGGTATATATAGCCTAATCTAACTCCTAAACAGTTATAAAAAAATGAGATAACTCCTAAGTAGAGACATACAAAAGTGACATCTAAACTCCTGGCCGTTGTTTCTCAAACTGAGTTTCTCATACAATTGTTCAGACTTCTCCAAAATGTGATTTCTCGGGGAGGAAGAAACTCTTCCATACTCATTCTATCAGACCTATAACACGCTGATACCAAAATCAGACAAAGGCAAAACAAAAAAAGAAAACTATAGGCCAATATCTCTGATGAACATAGATACAAAAATCCTCAACAAAATCTTAGCAGATTGAATTCAACAACACATTAAAAAGATTATTCATCATGATCAAGTGAGATTCATCCCAGGGATGCAGGTATGGTTCAACATACACAAATCAATCAATGTGATACATCATATCAACAGAACAAAGGACAAAAACCATATGGTCATTTCAATTGATGCTGAAAAAGCATCCAATTAAATTCAACACCCCTTCATGATAAAAACTCTCAAAAAGCTGGGTATAGAAGAAACTTACCTCAACATGACAAAAGCCATATATGACAGACCCACAGCTAGTATCATACGGAATAGGGAAAAACTGAAAGCCTTTCCTCTAATATCTGGAACAAGACAAGAATGCCCACTTTCACCACTGTTATTCGACATAGTACTGAAAGTTCTAGTTAGAACAATCAGACAAGAGAAAAAAATAAAGGGTATCTGAAATGGAAAGGAAGAAGTCAAAATGTCTTTGTTTGCAGATGATGTGACCTTATTTCTAGAGAAACCTAAAGATTCCACAAAAAAACTATCAGAACTGATAAACAAATTCAGTAAAGTTGCAGGGGACAAAATCAACATACAAAAATCAGTAGTATTTCCATATGCCAACAGCAAACAATCTGAAAGAGAAGCCAAGAAAGTAATCCCATTTACAATAGGTACAAATAAAATAAAATACCAAAAAATAAATAAAATAAAATAAAATACCCAGGAATAAACTTAACCAACGAACTGAAAGATCTCTATAATGAAAACTTAAATATAAACCATTGATGAAAGAAGTTGAAGAGGACACAAAAAATGGATAGGTATTCCATACTCATGATTGGAAGAATCAGTATTGTTACAAAGTCCATACTAACCAAAGCAATCTACAGGTTCAGTGCAATCCCTAGCAAAATACCAATGGCATTCTCCACAGAAACAGAAAAAATAATCTTAAAATTTATATGGAACCACAAAAGACCCAGGATAACCAAAGCCATTCTGAGCAAAAAGAACAAAACTGGAGGAATCACATTACCTGACATCAAATTATGCTACAGAGCTGCAGTAATGAAAACAACATGGTACTGGCATAAAAATAGATACATAGATGACTGGAACAGAATAGAGAACCTAGAAATAAATCCACACATTTGTGGTGAATTTATTTTCAACAAAGATATCAAGAACATACAGTGTGGAAAGGACAGTCTCTTCAATAAATAGTGCTGGGAAAACTGGATATCCATATGCAGAAGAATGAAACTAGACCCTTATCTCTCAGCACGCACAAAACTCAAATCAAAATGGATTTAAAGACTTAAATCTAAAACCTGAAACTATGAAACTGCTAAAAGAAAACACTGGGGAAATGCTTCCGGACATTGGTCTGGGCAATGATTTTTTGAGTAATACCCCTAAAGCACAGGCAACCAAAGCAAAATTGGGCAAATGGGATCACATCAAGCTAAAAAGCTTCTGCACAGCAAAAGAAACCATCAACAAAGAGAAGAGATGACCCACAGAGTGGGAGAAGGTATTTGCAGAGAAAATATAGGCAAACTACCCATCTGACAAGGGATTAATAGCTGGAATATATAAGGAACCCCAACAACTCAATAAGAAAAAAATCAAATAATCCGATTAAAAATGAGCAAAGGATCTGAATAGACATTTCTCAAAAGAGAACATACAAATGGCCAACAGGTATATGAAGAAATGCTCAACATCATTAGTCATCAGAGAAATGCATATAAAAACTACAATGAGATATTATCTCACCACAGTTAAAATGACTTTTATCAAAAATACAGGCAATAACAAATGCTGGCGAGGATGTGCAGAAAGGGGAACCATGATACACTGTTGATGGGAATGTAAATTAGTGCAACCACTATGAAGAACAGTATGGTGGTTCCTCAAAAAGCTAAAACTAGACTTACCATATGACCCAGCAATCCCACTGCTGGGTATATATCCAAAGGAGGGGAATTCAGTATATGGAGGAGATATTTACACTCCCATGTTTATTGCAGCGCTAGTCACAATAGCCAAGATTTGGAATCAACCTTAAGTGTCTTTCAATGGATGAATGAATAAAGGAATTGTGGTACATACACACAATGGAACATTATATAGTCACAAGAAAGAATCAAATCCTGTCGTTTGCAACAATGTGGATGGAATCAGAGAACATTATGCCAAAGGAAATAAGCCAAGCACAGAAAGACAAATCTCACTCATATGTGGGACCTAAATATTAAAAACAATTGATCTCATGAAGACAAGAGAGTAGAATGATGGTTACTAGAAGCTGGGAAATGTGGCACAGAGTGGGGGATAAAATGGGGATGATTAATGGGTGCAAAAATATAGTTAGTTAGAATAAACAATATGTGATAGCACAACAAAGTAACTATAATCAACAGTAGTTAAGGCATACTTTAAAATAACTAAAACAGTGGAATTGGAATGTTCCTAACACAAAGATATGATAAATGCCTGAGGTGGTAGATACCCCAATTACCCTGATTTGATTGATTCACATTGTATGCCTGTATCAAAACATCACATGTACCCTATCTTTATAAAGATAAACAATTACTATGTGCCCATAATAATTAAAGATAATTTTTAAAATGTGATTTCTTAGGATTGACATCCTTCCTGGCCAGGTGGCAAACTGAGGCACCCATGAAGGGGACAGCCACCCTCTGTCATTCCTCTAGCTTTGTGGCCAGAGAGCAGCTCCTACTTAAACAGTGCCCACCTTCTCACTAATATCTCCTGGACTCTTGCAAGTATTCCCAGCTCTATTTTTGATTATTCAACTATTTCCTTGAAATATAATAGTATGAAATCAAAGCAGGGCTGCCAGGATGCCAGCACATTGACAATAAGAGACGTGAAATTACCAAAGCTTAGACCCTAGAGCTGAAAGACAATTCAAGAAACCACTTGGCCCAGTTCTCTGGCTTCAAGCAGACAAGATATTCCATTATGCGGAAGTATTTTAAAAGATCTAGGCTGCTTTTGGCAAGAAGTGATGTCTCTCTGGTCATCATATTAAAATAAAATAGAAAGCACTATACAAGGAAAACAAATTGCAATTAAAATTAAAGTGTTATGCCTGTGAAGGAATAGCCCCCAGAGTAGGATTCTCGTGGATGTAAGACTCTCCCCTGTTCATTTCCTGTTTTCAATTTGCCTTCAGCTCCACATCCTTTCCTCACAAACTAGGATAGCAACTGCTGTCAATTCATTTAACATAGGGTGTCCTGACCATCACCAAGATGTAACATAATAGTAATTTTTCCCTCTTAATTTTACATTCATCTTATTTTCTCTACAAAAATAATGTTTAAAAACCAGATAAGGAAAAGCCACTGTTTTAATACCATTTTAACACATACCCTACCATCTTAAAACAACCACTTTTAGCATTTTGGTGCATTTCGGTCTTTTTTGGGTGCATTCCAAAATAAAATTTGTTTCAATTATAATATACCTACATAGTGTTTTAGATCGCTTGTTTCCATTAATATTATTTCATAACAATTTTCATGTGATTAATAATCTATAAAACTATTCTCTTTTTTTTTTTCCTTCCAAAAATTTTATTGGGGGAAAACTACAAAACATTTACAGTACAATGTTTACAGTCACAATTTGTGGTGAGCTGATTTTCCAAAATATATTACCACTCAAGTTGACTTATCTTATTACATTCAAAAACCTACTCTGTCAAAGTACTCCAGAGAGTACATACATAGTACTCCAACTGTATCTACACAAGAATCTACCTAGAACTCAAAAGAATTAACAAGAAAAAATCAAGAAACCCCATTTATAAATAGGCAAAGGAGATGAACAGAAACTTTTCCAAAGAAGACAGAATAATGGCCAAAAAACATATAAAAAAATGTTCATCATCTCTAATCATTAGAGAAATGCAAATCAAAACCACAATGAGATACCAC
>CAUYRT010013763.1:0-18298 GCA_963574885.1 Lepilemur ruficaudatus
TCACAATGGAATATTACTCAATTTTAAGAAATGACAGTGAGTTAGCACCTCTTATATTATCCTGGATTAAGCTTGAACCCATTATTCGAAGTGAGGTGACACAAGACCCAAAGAATGGGCCCCACTTGTACTCGCCATCAAACTGATATTGACTGATTAACACTATGGTGCTCAAATGGTGGGAGGGATCACTAGGGATTCAGGGGATTGGGGGATAGACTCATGTGTGAGCGATGTGGTGGGCACTGTGGAGGGGTGGTACATGCTTGAAAAGTAGTTGGGGAGCAGAATTAGGGGTCCCTATAGGGGAAAGGAATTCCTCTAAAACTGACTTATGTGATTAACCGTACATCTCGGTAAATTCACTGAAAATCATTTAATTGTACACTTAAAATGGAGTAAACGCATGATATGTAAAGTATACTCCAATAAAGAAAAAAAAGAAAAAAAATTTGTTTATTAACTGGTAAGGCTGTTTGCAAGGGACTGAAATCTGGGCACTGAGCTTTTTGTGGTGAAATATGTGGGAATATTTAACCAAGGGGAAGACAGGCACATGCTGATCAGCAAAGGAGAAGCACCAGAAAACCTCTTTTTAAAAAACTTGATATTTATGTTTTAAAAAAATGGAAGTAGTCATCATGGGAAATATAAATCCTGTGCTGAATTCTCTACAAGTCTTCTATAGTTCGAATTGTTTTTACTTGTTTACATAACAGAGAGCACTGTCTCTCAGCACCAGGGCCTCTAAGAACTTAATCCTGTTGGGAAATAAAATGAACTGGGAGATTTTTCCTAGATGATGATGTAATCTATTTGTTTCCTTTTTTGGATAAATTGGTGATGCTGAGTGTGTGTGGAAAAATCACTTAGAATCCCAAGGTATTTAATAAGTGAAGCAGTAATGGTAGGGGTCACTATCTCATAACTGAAGATCAGTCCTCCTTCCAGGTGACGGTGACTTGATCCCATAAAGGCTCTCTAGGTTTCAGCTTTGGCCTTTTATTTCCAGTTTTGAGAACTGAACTGTTGGAATAAATCTCTAGTATAGATCCTAAAATTGGTCAAATTTTATTTTTAGTAAAGGATGGTTGGCATCAAAAACACAGGGCTTAAATGCTAGTATTAAAAAAAAATCAGTAGCAAAATGATTTCCCATCATTTGAAGAAGCTATAACCCAAAAGTTGCAAAGTGTCCCGACCTAGGTCCCTCTAATCAGTAGGAAAACACCACTGAGTCACACAAAATGTTAGTGACAGGATGTTCTGCTTCCCAGGCATATTTTTCATTCTTACAGAATCAACAATCCTTAACCTAAAGGAATGTCTACCTGAGGGTAAAATTTCAGATGATGAACCATGTAGAACTTTCTACTTCCTCTTAAGATGATCTTACTCTCCAGGTTTATTCCAGCTCTTAACTTTCTTTACTACAGTTACAAATTGAAATGAACAAAGTTTGCATGTGTAAATTTAGAAATTGTCAGAAAGGGACCATTTTATTTTATTAAAATTGGCTTTTTAAACTTTTACAAAAGAGAGGAAAGGAAATGTGACCACCATTTCAAAAGCCAAATGCTGTTCTGACTTTTTATTTTGAAGAACAAAAGACTGTTTTTTCGTTGGAAACATCAGAGTTGATTTTATGTTCAGATACATCAAAGAGATAACGACAGGTTGCTTGCATAAACCGCCATTACTCCTCACACCAGCCTTACTTTCTGATGTTTCATAACTTTCTAAACATATTTCAGAGTTTTTGGCAAGTACATAAGTTTGCAATCTAGATGGGGGATATTAGAAAAGTTTGACAATTTTCCTCATGTTTTAAACTGAAAGTCGTAAAAACACAACAGAGGATATGTTGACATGATCGAGCAAAATCTCTACTTGAGTTGTTGAGAGTTTGTCTCAATCACATTACACAGCCACATTTGTTTGGCCCCCTGAGTCATAAATATTTGTTTATCCCTTAGCTTATTGGCCTAGAAAAGCTGAAAAAATACTTTTGGAAAATTGCTTCATCAATTCTTTTAAATTAAAGCTGATTCCCTTTATAAAAACTGTTGCACTTTTCTAGTTTCAAATGTTTCCTTCTGAGAGAGAAGATGTATACAATTCTGTTTCCACATCTATGAGGCCAGCCCTGTGTCTCCTCTCCTGAACTCAGGCCTGCTCACCAGATTGCTGGACATTGAAAGGACCTGGTTGGGGGCCAGGACACTTTAGGAATTTTGGCTGTGCTTATGCCAAACTCTTGGCAGGAAACTGGGCTGAGTATTCCAGGCCCCCGTGCCGGAGGCCAGCAGCCAGGTCCTTTCTCTGATGCCTGGCTTCTCACCAGGCAAAGGTGGGGCTCTCTGCTACTGCCAAGATTCTTCCTCCACTCTGTCATGTTGGCTAAGAGAGCTGCATCCAGCAACCTCCTAAGTGGCTACCACTTCTAAAACATTGTTTATCTCATCTTTATCTCATCATTTAAAATTTCTATTTGGGGGTGTTTTATTACATATCAATCACAGGACATGTGTATAATTTATAAATATATAAACATATAGAGGAGAGTCATGGTTTAAAATATTTTCTAATGGGAGTTGCCAATCAAAAAAGTTTGGATACCACTGCTCTATGAGCAAAAGTTCTAGAAAGGGTCTCTGTGCCCTTTTCCCAAAGGCAATTAAAAAGCTTATGTCTAAGACTCAAGAACCAACTTGAAACAGCTCCAAGTGGCCAAAGATGGGACAATTTGAGCATTAATACAATCGGTTAAGACATATTAAATAAAGTAAAAATAGATGAATTCATAATGGTATTTTAAAAAAATAAACTCATTTTTCATCTTTGAAGGATGTTAGTGAACCAACTAATTATTCCGAAAAGAATCAAGCATTGAACCTGACTTTCCTGTGTGTGCTGTACCCTGGGATACCAAATACTTGATGAGGGGGAAATCTCTCTTTCTCTCTCTCTTTCTTTTTCTCTTTCTCTCTCTCTCTTCATACACACACACACACACACACACACACACAAGGAATAATAGAATTAGAATATTATCATTTGGCAAATCTCAAATAAGATCTAATCCATGACTATCAGTAGCCACTATCACAAGAAGAGAAATAACTGCAGATGATGAGCCTCCTGATGGAACATGCCACATCACGTATGTGACTGTCCTGCCAAAAACTCAACCCTGAGTCCTATCAAACATCTACATTTAATAGCCAGGTTTTAGGAAATGCAGTGCAGAACATGTTAACCCCACCGTGGAATACAACAAGCAAAGCCAGACTGTAGGAGACTCAACTGGAAAGATAACCTCTTTTCCTACACAAATATATTTCAAGGAAAAAAGATGAGGGAGGAAAACATATAGCTTAAAAGGAATTGAAGACACATAAGCCAAATGCAACTTGTGGACCTTTTCTAGATTCTCATTCAAACAAACCAACTTTTTAAAAAATTATGAGACAATAAGGCAAATTTGAACACTGCCCGCATTATAGGTAATCTTAGACATTGTTAAGATTTTAAGTGTATGGTCATGGTTTTCTGGTATTTTTTAAAATATCTTCCTCTTTTAGAGATACATATCAAAATATTTGTGGATGAAATGTCATAGCTGGCATTTGCCTCAATATGCTCCAGTGTGGGGAAGAAGTCGAAGGTATAAATGAAACAAGAGTGGGCACAAGTTTGTGATTGGTGTAGCTACGTAATTTGTACATTCAGTTTAATTGTTCTGTTCCCTTTTTTAAAGGTAATGTTTGATAATTTTCATTTTATTTTTTTATTTCAACATATTAAGGGGAAACAAATGTTTTTGTACATGGATACCTTTCATGATGTTTAAGTCGGGGCTTTTAGAGTACCCATCACCTGACTAGTGTTCATTATATGGGATAGGTAGGATTTTCCCCTCCCCTCCTTCCCTATTGTTCTGTTCTGTTTCCGCTAGTATGTTTGAAGTTTTTTATAACAAAAAGATTTTTTAAAAGCTTATGTCCTACCACCATCCTCCTATGTATTCCTAAACTTCACACCAGACAAATGTTTCTCAGAAACATGAATTTCAAATAGAATTAGAAATTTCAAGTGGAATCCAGAAACAAAAAATAGATTAAATGGACCCATGAATCTCTGCTGCAACCTCACCTCTGAGGTAAATCCAAGAAAACAGGAAAGGAGGCTACAATGATCTGGATTGTTGCCTCATGCAGGATTTCCACTTTAGAAAGGGGAATCCTGTACATTTAGTGTGCTCGATTCAATATTCCATATAGGAACCATAAGGCATCGTTGAAAGAAATGAAACCTTGTGTGCCCAGTTTCCTGGCATCTGCTAAGGCACGTTCTCCTCCTCACCCCACCCCCACCTTACATCTGGAGGACTGGCCAGGGCAGCAATGCTGGTATTGGAGTACAACGGCTCCCATCATTAAAATATGTTTACAAGGAGGTGACTGAGTCCCAACCCAATGGTTCAGGTCATTAAATATGAAATGTCCGATTTAGAATCAAAAGTGTAGTTTATTATGTCTCAAACAAGAAGTAGTACAATTAATCAAAGTCAAACTATTGACACAGTTTTGCCATCTTAACTGTAGCTTGCTTATGCCAGCAGCAAAGAAGCCTAGAGAGTGAGTAGGGATGAAATCACAAAAAGCATTTTCCACAGCTTGTTGAGAATAGAATATTTTTCCTGGCAAGAAGTGGTCCAAAGCTTGGGAGAAGTGGTAGTCACTTGGTGCAAGGTCTGGTGAATACAGTGGATGACAGAGAGTTTCTAAGCCCAGCTTCTGTAGCTTGAGCAGCGTTATTTGTGTGACATGTGGTCCAGCGTGTCTTGCAAAAGGATTAGCCTGTCTCTACGGACCAATCTCTGCTGTTTAATCGTGAGCATCCTCATGATTTCATCCAGTTGGTTGCAGGAGACATCCACTGTAATCAATTGACCAGGTTTCACGAAGCTGTAGTGGATAATACCAGCGCTGGACCACCAAACAGACATTATTAGCTTTCTTTGATGAATATTAGGCTTTGGACTGTGTTTTGGCACTTCATCTTTATCCAATCATTGTGCTGAACACTTGTGATTGTCAAAAAGAATCTGTTTCTCATCGCACATAACAATATAATGTAGAAATGGTTCGCCTTTATGTCATGACAACAAAGAAAGGCAAGCTTTGTAACAATTTCTCTTCTGACACTAATTTAATTCATGCAGAACCCATCTATCCAGGTTCTTTATCTTGCCGATTTGTTTCAAATGGTCCAATATTGTTGGAATAGTAACATCAAACCTTGCTGCTAATTCACGTGTAGGTTGAGATGTATTCGCTCCCACTACAGCTTTCAGTCCATTATTATCCACTTTGGTCTCAGGTCACCCATGTGGCTCATTTTCAAGATTAAAATCATCAAAAGGAACTTCTGAAACTATCAATGTACTGTGTGTTCATTAGCCACATCCTTCCCAAACACTTCATTGATATTTCAAGCTATCTGTGCTACATTGGTTCCATGATGGAACTCATATTAAAAAATAACACAAATTTTTGACTTATCCATGGTTTCACAAAAATTGCTCTTAAAAAATTTGAAAGATAATCACAAGCCAAAACATGTGTTTGAAAGAATGAGATGTGCCTTCGCAATAAAAATAAAACAAGAAGTGTCAAAGTGAAATATCAGAAATAACAACAATCAAATTTAGTACTTAACCAAATTGGAAATTTCATACTTAACAGCCTAATTTTTGTTATGTTTTTTTAAAAGTCTGATGGGTTGCTGAGCATATAGTAGTTGCCTATGAGTGTATATTGAATGAATATTTGTGCATACATACGGTAATAACATTCATCAGGTGTTGGACAGATGGGAGGGGGGAGGAGGAGATGGGAATATTCACATCTAATGGGTGCCGTGTGCATTGTCTGGGGGATGGACACATTTGAAGCTCAGACTCGGGTGAGGCAAAGGCAATATATGTAACCTAAATATTGTACCCCCATAATATGCTGAAATAAAAAAAAAATTTTAAAAAAGAATATTTGTGCATATAGTATTTTATAGGATTCAGTGGGGTGGACATCCCAGCCATTCATCAGAACACAGCCTGGGGAGTAAACACAGTCTAAGGGAAATAATCCCATTGTGATCATGGGAGCTGCCATCCCTTTGGTTCCTTGATACGATAACTAAAACATTCCAATTCCTCATGCTCTGCGGGCTTTACTAGGTGCATTAGTTTGCTAGGGCTACCATAACAAACTACCACAAACTGTGTGGTTTAAACAACAGAAGTCTATTGTCTCACTATTCTGGAGGCTGGAAGTCCAAGATCAAGGTGGTATCAGGGTTGGTTCCTTTTGAGGGCTGTGAGGGAAAGTCTCTCAGTGGTTTGCTGGCTGTATTCAGTATTCCTTGACTTGTAGATGCATCACTCTGATCTCTGCCTACATGTTCACACAGTGCTCTGCCCATGTGCATGACTGTCTCCAGATTCCTCTGTTTTGTAAGGACTCATATTAGAGTCCACTCTAATAAACTCAACTTGATTATTTCTATAAATATTCCATCTCCAAATAAGATCATGCTCTGAGATCCTGGGTGTTAGGACTTCAATATATGAGTGGCGGTAGGGGACACAATTGAATCCATAGCACTGGGTGATTCTTATTTCCCCCAGGCCTCCCCATCCTTGGGGACAACTGAGCTAGTTTGTATTCCTAGTTTTCCAAGGAAGTCACTGGGCTACCAGGCCCCAAGCTCTCCTTCTTTGTCTCTTAGCACCAAGACACCCCTTCTGCTCTTGCTCCTGCAGCTTTCTCAACATTGCCGTGGTTAACTTGCCTGTCCTGGCTCTTGGTGGCCTGGCTCGCGGTTGTTACTTTCCTATCACTGTTATATGGTTCTCAGGTCTCTCTTCTTCTCACTACAATAATTCTTAAAGCTGAAGAAGAAGAGTTTCTTCTCTACCAGCAAATAGAGCTTTTTTGGTCACCCTTCCACTGGCCTAGCCTTATCCTGACTATTTTATTCCTCAGGTCCCCTTCAAAAGGCAGCCTGCTCCTCTAAGGAATGTGGGATATGTTTCCCAGATCTAGAAAAATGTGGTTAGGTAATAAAGTATCTCTCCCTTGTTGTCCCCCAAACTCTTCTCCCAGGGTAAGATCAGTTTTCCTTCTCTCTTTCAGGACATGTTACAGCTCTGCTTTGAAAGTACCCCAGTACCACTAAATTGGGGGTAGCTTTCATCACACTTTTGTGGGAGATTCTTCATCTTGATGCTCTATGAGTTTGTAATTTCCTCAAATTTACTACCTTATTTTTCCAAGAACTTGAGGAGCTCTTGAGCAAACAGGAGTCCCACTAACCTGCCATGATGTTCAAGATTTCCTGTGGCTGCTGTGCAAACCAGGCGTTTGCTCACCCTCACTGTATGAGAAACATCTTCACATAACCATCAACCCTGCTGTTTGGAGTCTGTACCCAGAGCAAACAGACAAAGAAAAAGCCTTGCCCTTTCCGATATGTAAAGTAGACTTTCAGCGAGGTAGGCTGCATTCTTAATCACAGCGCTTCCAAATTAGCTGAGCATGGTAGCTTACGCTTGTAGTCACAGCAACTCAGGGAGGCTGAGGCAAAAGTGTCGCTTGAACCCAGGAGCTGTGATCACACCACTGCGCCCAGCCTGTGCAACAGAGTGAGACCCTGTCTCTAAAGGAAAAAAAATCACAGTGCTTCCAATGTTAGGGCTAGAAAGATGACAGTTTATGGACTCACATTCCCTTAGCTAAAGAGTGCCAAGCATTGTTAGCATAGAATATTAAGAAACTTATGCTCATCTTGTGTTTTCTAAGAGTGGACAGTTATACTCCAGTTCACCAGACAATAGTAATAATTGCATGGTGAGACCTCAATTGCAAGAAAAAGTGCGTAACCTGAGGAGATAGGACCAGGCAGGTACAAGAGAACCAAGAAAAAGACCAGAAATTCCAGTGGCACAGACCTGGGGGAATGGAAGGCTGGGGGTGGGAGGGAGTGAGTTCTGCTCCAATTCACTGAATACCAACCTGTGTGGATGCTGAGAAGCTTGTGAAGCCAGGCAGACTTGGGTTCAAATCCCAGTTCTGCCCCTTACTAGCTCTGAAAGCCTAACTGTGTCTTTGTCTCAGTATTCTCATCTGTAAAATGAAAGTAATAATAGTACTTGCCTCCCAGGTGTGCTGTGATGAACACGAGATACTATATAAGCACACAGCATAGGGCTTAATACAGAACAAGCACCCAGTAAGTTTTGGCTATTGTTATTGTTAGTATTTAGTCCAAAGTACCCTCATCATCCTATAACTCTGTTCTGTTGAAGGAATAAAGATAACTACTTCAGCCTTAGCCATCAGCATTTATGGGCAAAGTATTTCCTATCTCCAAATTCAAATGAGCACCTTCAGGTTAATGTTATCGTATGAAAAACTTGCTGACTCGTTTCTCCCAGAGGCTAGAGCAGAACTCCTGAATTTCTCTGGCATCTTGTAAGATGGAGGTGCATTTTCCGATTACAGTTGACCCTTGAACAATGTGGGGGTTAGGGGTGCCAACCTCCCACACAGTCAAAAGTCAGCATATAACTTTTGGCTCACCCCAAAACAGAACTACCCCTAGTCTACTGTTGCCTGGAAGCCTTACTGATAACATAAACAGCCAATTAACACATATTTTGTATGTTCTATGTATTATACACTGTATTCTTACAATCAAGTGAGCTAGAGAAAAGAAAATGTTAAGAAAAGCAAAAGGAAGAGAAAATACATTTACTATTCCCTAAGGGGAAGTGGGTCATCAAAAGGTCTTCATCCTCCTCACCTTCATGATGAGTAGGCTGAGGAGAGGGAGGAAGAGGGGATCGGTCTTGCTGTCTCAGGGGTGGCAGAGGCAGAAGAAAATATGCGCGTAAGTGGACCCGCACAGTTCAAACTCATGTTGTTCAAGAGTCAATCGAATTACGTTTCATAATTACCTACTCTTCACACCTTCAACAGTTCAGCATAATATGGCTAGCTGTCAATTTTACCAAATAAAACAGCCACAACATTGAGTCAGAGGAGCTTTTTCTGATTGGGCAGCCTTTTCCTCAGTGGCTACAGGCTGAAACTCTTGCTGCAGCTGCCGGGCAGAAAAGCTGTTGCCATGGTTCTTGAAGCAGGAGTAGAGTCAGAAATACCAAGTTTTGCACTAATACATGGAAAAGATAAGACCTTTGTTTCTCTTAGCACATCTTTAGAAAGGCAAGAGCAGGAGAATAGAAAGTAGGAAAATCTAGTGATAAGAATCGATACATTAACTCTAGGGACAAAAGAGAAAAATTACTTATTTTTCTGTTGTACCTGAAGAATTCGTAATTCATCCCAGAAAGCTAACTGATGTAACTGGTAGTTGCTTGTATCTTTGCTTAACTTCTCATCTTCTCGACAGGCTGGTTTGGCTCCTGATGTGGCTGACGCCTGGTTGCTCCAGCGTCTCCTCCAGGCTCTCCCGATGTGGGCAAAGTGAAGGAAATCACACTGCTTGGTTAATCATCACGGTGACCAGCTGAGACTTGTTTTCCCTCTGAAGCATGTTTCTTTTTCCAATCAAGACAGTCTGGGTTTCTAGCCACAGGCTGTGGCATGAAGCACGTAACTTTGATCAGGGTTTGTTCCTGTTATGTCAAGGGAGATTTTGTTTGGTTAAAAGTTGAGGACACTTTATTACTAATTTTTTGTGAATCTCTGCTGCATTTGTGACCAGAGACCTAAGAGGGGGATACTACAACAGAATGAAAGCTAAACAATACTTGTGCAATAGTGACTACTGCGTGCGTGTGTGTGTGTGTGTGTGTGTGCACACGCGTGCTGGGGGATGGGGACAGGACATGGGGAAATCATGGCGGTGTGTTTGCTGAATGTACCAGGATGTTTTTCCTTTAGCACTACCCAGATACATTTTCAAGCGTTTCATCTCTCATTGTTTCCTAAGCCTTGACTCAAAACCACAAAGTATTTAGAACCCTCTTTTAGGTGATGAGTTTTAAAATCTTCATTCTGAACATAACTCTGCCAAGAAGTGGAAATGACAGAAAGCACTAAAATTTAGCTCTGAACTCCTGTTCCCTCCAGTTCCTAGGACTAAACTCAATGCCAAAGACATTCTTTTTTTGTCATTATTATCCTTTCCAGATAACATCCTTGCGAGTATCTTTAAAATCACATTGTAAGGGACATGTAAGGCAAGCTCTCTCCTTCTTTCCTTCTCTCTCTCTCTCTTTCTTTCTTGTCTCTTTCTTTTTTTCTCTCTCTCTCGTCCTTCCTTCCTTCCTCCCTCCCTCCCTCCCTCTCTCTTTCTTTCTTTTTCTTTTTTCCTCTCTCTCTATCTCTCTCGTAGAAACAGGGTCTCACTGTATTGCTCAGCCTGATCTCAAACTCCTAGGTTTGATCAATCCTCCCACCTTGGCCTCCCAAAGTGCTGGGATTACTGGCATACAAGCTCTTCCTTTCTTTTCCCAATATTTCTATTGCACTTTGTGGTCACCATTATTTTGGTATCCATTTCTTCATTCCTGGTGCTATGTGACTTCAGTGTGCCTGACGCTAGCACTCGAGATTCAAGAGAACACAGACTCTGCCAGAGGTGCAAACACTCCTGAGGAGGGCAAGAAGGTAAACAAAAAACACACTGCAATGAAACAAGGGTTGTAGCAAAGATGACCTTATGTCTTGCTCTTTTGCAAAGACTTTTACACATTTATCCTGATTGCCCAGCGCAGGCCCTGATTCATACTAGGTGCTCAATAAATGTTTTTGAGTGTATGACTGCACATAGGGAGGATACTGCAGCAGTATTAAACATGAGCCTTTTCCTTACATTCTAATTAAAATTGTAGCACATTTCCAATACATTCTAATTGGTAAATTAAGAATAACATGTGACAATAAGAAAAGATGGGTACAAAATCAATGCTTCATTAAAGGGTACATCTTGTGGTAGAAGCTGTAAATATAATAAAGCAGTAAGAGAAATTGCTAAGATACCTAGAGAAGATTTTTGTAGTCAGTAGAATTGAAGTTACACCCTGAAAAAAGAGTAGAACATGGGTAAGAAGGGGGAAGGCTTTCCAGAAAAACTGAAAGGAAGCAGGGCCCACAGTGAGGAAAGTGCAGGGTCTGTGTGCAAAGCCAGGCCGTGAGGTGCCTGGCTGGACTGGAAGTGCAACATAGGTCACATTAACAAGGAGCAAAAACATTGGGATAAAGTATTTAGGGTCCAGAGTTAGAAGGAATTGGAATACCAATTACTTGAGACATGTTATTTGGAAGGTTTTAAGGAAAGACCAAAGCAATACACTGTTTTAGAAACTCAAGCAAAATGCTTACATTGTTGAGGGGTAGAAAGAGTGAGGGTGGCTGAGGGCCATACCATTGGGCCTAGGTATTGGGACGTGGTAGAATGAAATATTAGTTACACACTTACATTTCAAGGGGTCAAATCCTGACTCTGTCTCTACTAGGATCTTGACCTCTTGAGCTTATGTTTTCATCTGTAAAATGGAGCAAATAATAGCGGCTGCTAATTGAGGATTGTTACAAGGATAACTAGGTGGTGCATGTGAAATGCTTGGTGCCCAGTAACAATCTGATTACTCATTAAGTGTTGGCCACAAAGAATGTTAGTTGTATATACATCCAGGACTCTCTGAGAGGTTAGGGTGGGAGACAGGACCTCAGGAGTACTATCCTATATCCCTTCTTTAATATTTTGGATTCATAGAACTGCTATTTTCAGAGGGGTGATGATTAAGGAAAGTTCTTTGTGAAGGCATGATTTTCTGTCTGACTTATTGAACATACTGTTTGTAAGTAATTTGTTACTTCTTTTGTTGCTTTCAAAGAAACAAAAACATTTGCAAGAATGATTTCCTATATGCATCAAAGGCTGTGGCACAACCACTGCATATTATGGAAAATGAGATGATTTTTCTTATTTTGCAGTCAGATGGGAGGAGATCTCTACAGAGAGGAGAGCTCCTTAATTTATTTGATCCAAACTTTAGAGATATTGATTGGGTCAGTATATCTACAGTTGCATGAATATAAGACTTAATTAGAATATGTGTTGAAAATACCGATTCCCAGGCCCATTTCCTAGAGATTCTAGTTCAGTTAACCTGAGCTTTTTCCTAAGACAATTGTAAAATTCAGTGATAATAGCTAATGTTTATGGAATGCCTCTGATGCACCAGCCGTAGTTCCAAGTTCTTTATATGTATAAACTTGGATCCTTGCCATGATTTTAAGGGGCAGGTAGTAATCCCACCTCCATATTATAGATGAGCAGCTAAGCAGAAAGAGGCTAAGATCATAGATCTCGTAAGTAAAGGAACCGGGATGTGAGCCATGCAGTCTGGATCGAGAACCCATGCTTTTAACCATTATACTTTCCTGCTCCATCTCATATACAGATGTCTTATGCTGTAGCTTGAATTCCTTCTTTAGATTATCAAAGATACAGATGATGTTCTGTTTTGGACATTTGGTATCATATTTAAGATAGAAATGCTTTTTAAAAAAATGTATGTATAAAACAATATAAGAAAGAGAGAGAAAAAGTTTTTTGAAAAAAACCAGAACATTAGCTAGCTGTGAGACAGCTTCAACTGACATAAATGTATGTTATTGAAGTCCATAAAGGAAAAAGGAGAAATAAAAAGTTTTTGAAGAAAGAATGACCAAAAAATTTCCAAAATTGAGGAAAACTATAAACCCACAGAATCAAGAAACTCAGGAAGCCCCCAAAACAAGAAGCATGAAGAAAACTAAACCAAGGCATATCATAATAAAATTTCTTAACACCAGTGGCAAATAGAAAAATATTAAAAGCAGCCAGAGGGGAAAAAGACACATTATATACAGAGGAACAAAGATAAGAATTACAGAAGACTTCTCACTGGAAACAATGCAGGCAGGAAACAGTGGAACAATATATTTAAAGTACTGAAAAAAATCTGCCAACTTAGACTTTTATATCTAGTAAAAGTATCTTCAAATATGAAGGCAAAATAGAGAATTTTCAAACAGACAAAAGCTGAAAGAATTCATCGCCAGCAAGCCTGTATTACAAGAAATATTAAAGGAATTCCTTCAAGCAAAAGAAAGAAAGATACCAGATAAATATCTGGATCTACTCCAAAGAATGAAGGACACTAAAAATGTTTCCTGGATGAAGAGGATGACTCATATCTCCTTGATCTTATTGGAGCTTCTCAAGTATTGAACTATTTTCTACATGGACATAAAATAAATTTAGCAATGATGACTCATGCAGGATATTTTGCAGCGAACTCAAATTCAATTTTGTCAACTTCAGTAATGTTTGAGTCATCCCTCAAAAATATAAGCAACAAGCTTGGAAAAAGGCCCAGTGATAGACTGCCACTTTCAAGTAGTTTTCAGTTTCTTAAAGATGAACTTGAATCTTCTCTTTCTGATCTTAGTGAAGACCAAACTTTTGACATTTTTGAGAGGAGGCAAATATCACCAAACAGACATCGCCAGAAGAGGCATATTTGGGTGCCAGTTCTACCATTTTCATAAGCTTACCTTCATTCTTCTTCATCAGCATCCTTTAGTTAGGCCTCAGATGTTTCCAATTACTCAAATTTCTCACTGCACCATATAGTGGTGACTCACATGCCTGTTGTAACATCATTTTCAAGTAATACAGTGAGTATACAACATGGCAACACATGAGAATCCATGTTCCCAGGCAGCATCTGTCTAGTACAATCAGAGTAGTATTCCTGGTCAAATATAGTTAATTGGCTCATTTTGGTAATCAACCTTCTATGATGACTATCAATAACTTAGATGTATCTTTAATCATTTTAAAGTGCAGTGGATAGCAAGCCCCAACAAATGTGCGTGGAGGGCTTCCGATTCATAAATAGACTCCTAATGGAAACTTCTTATTTGAGAACTACAGCTCCCATCCCATAAGATAGCCTAATAGCAGTCCATGTAATAGTACAAATTTTGAAGCCTCTTTGCCTATTCATAATATCATCATACAAAGGGTTCCTGCACCAAATTCAAATAAAGTCTCAACTAATATCCATCCATATGGGTCAGCAAAAGACATACAGTGAACAATCTGAGAGTACAGGAACACCGCATACAACAATCACTTTTGCATCTCCAAACTCATCCCAATGCTTAGTAGTTGGTGCACATATGTTTATGACCATTATAAGTTAATAGAGCATAAGAAAATCAGGCAGTGAGCAGTTCTGAGAGTATCATTATTCATTCTCTAATGGACCAGCCTCATGTATCCCAAAGTCAATTCCCTATACCTATAAGCCTTTCCATCAACTCCAACTTTGGTACACAATATCCAAACCATAAATGGACAATTTCTTCAGATTCAACCCTCACAGCTCCTTTCAGAGTATGTCATTCTAAACAGAAACTCTTACAACATGCTCAGTACCAATCGACCATATTCTGTACAAATGGTTAACAACCAGAATTCCACCAACTACTTAACTACTGAGCAATTGTTTGATAGCCCAGTGATAGTCAGTCATACTTCTCCTCAGATTATTGGTGAACAGATGCCTTTGCATCCAGCATTTGCAACTTTACATCTGTTTCCCTGGCAGAGCAGTGTCTCTCAAGGAAGACCCATATATTTGTCAGGGTTCTAGAGAAACAGAACCAATAGAATACATGAGGGGATTTGTTAGGGTGAACTGGCTCACACAATCACAGAGAAGTCTCACAATAGGATGACTTCAAGCTGGAGCACCAGAGACACCCGTAGTGTGACTAAGTCCAGAAGACTCAGAGCCAGGCTGATGGTGCAGCCCTGAGTCCAAGGCCAAAAGCCAGAGAGCCACCAGGCGGCCACTGGGTGCAAGTCATAGAATACAAAAGCTGAAGAACCCAGAGTCTGATGTCCAAGGGCAGGAGGGGAAAAGGTCTCTTGCTCTGGAAGAAGAGAGGGAACAGAAAGAGAGAGAATCCCCCTTCTTTGCTTGTTTGTCCCTGCTGGGCCCCTAACCAATCGGATGTCACCTGCCCACACCAATGGCAGGTCTTCCTCTTCAGTCTACTGAGTCACATCTCAGTCTCCTGTGGAAATATTCTCACAGATGCACTCAGAAACAATGCTTCACCAGCCATCCAAGCATCCCTCAATCCAGTCAAGTTGACATCTAAAATTAATAATCACAACCTGGCTTCACTATCGTGGCCTCAGTGATATGCCTGTCAGAGACCGGTTGGTTCTCTGCTGTCAGCCCATCCCGTACTGTTCATCCTAGACTTAGGTCTGTGGTTCAGTGGAGTGCATCGGGATCGAACTTTACCAGAGGTCAGCTGACCCAGCCATATAGCACTGCAGTGCCAGGCAATGTGTCTCAATGTTTTCCAGTTTCTCCTTCCAAATCTACACACCTACAGTAACACACTTGAAGCAGGAACCCAGCAACAGTTTTTCTGTCAAATATTATTCCATTTATCCAATAAATGTTGGGATAATTACAGAATGAAAGAATAAAATGTGTAGTAGAATATGATTTTTATACTAGGTTCCCAATTTATTAACTGAAATTTTTTAATTTATGACTGATCATCTGTTTTCTTAGTTAAAATTTTACATCCAGCACACAAACACAAAAATAAATAAAGAAAGCATATAATTCAATAGCAAGAAGGTCAACATAGTTTGCCCCCATAGCTAATATTCTCCCATTGTTTTTTGCCTCTAACATCATGTATTTCTTCATGGACCATATCTACATACATCTGTTCTGCTTCATGAGGGAATAGGGAGCTTATTTTCTCTTTTTATTTTATAGATTTTGCTGCTAGAGCTCCCTGGATGTTAGAGCCAAAAAAGAAGATGACTGGAGATTCCAGATGCTGTGTCTTCATGTTCTCTCTCTGAGAAGGCATCATGTCTTGGATCCTAAGTTTCCAAGTACTATCCTGATTTAAAGGAACCATAATAAATTTAAAAAGATATTTCAAGTCTTTTCAACAAATGGTGTTGGGAAACATGAATATCCATACACAAAAAATGTAGTTGGACCCTTACCTTACACCAAAATTGAGTCAAAATGGATCATAGACATAAAGGTAAGAGCTGAAACTATAAAACTATTAGAAGAAGACATAGAGGGAAAGGTGCATGAAGTTGGATTTAGCAATGATTTCTTCTATATGACTTCAAAAGTACAAGTGACAAAAGTAAAAATAGATAAATTAGACTATACCAAAACTTAAAACTTCAGCACATCAAAGGACACAATCAATACAGTGGAAAGGCATCCTATGGAATGGAAGAAAATATTTGCAAATCATATATTAACATCCGGAATATATAAAGAACTCCTACAACTGAACAACAACAAAAAAGCAACCTGATTTAAAAATGGGCAAAGGACTTGAAAGACATTTCTCCAAAGAAGATACACAAATGGCCAATGAGCACATGAAAAGATACTCAACATCACTAATCGTTAGAGAAGTGCAAATCAAAACTGCAGTGAAATACTCCCTGACACACACTAAAAAACAACAACAACAGCAGAAAATAACAAGTATTGGTGAGGATGTAGAGAAATTGGAACGCTCATGTATTGATGATGGGAATGTAAAATGGTATAGCTGCTGTGAAAAACGGTATGGCAGTTCCTCAAAAATTGAAAATGTAATTACCATACGATCCATAAATTCTGCTTCTGAGTATACACCCAAAAGAATTGAAAGCAGAGTCTCAAAGAGATATTTGCACACCATGTTCACAGCCGTATTATTCACAATAGTCAAGAGGTTGAAGAAACTTGAATATCCATCTATAGAAGAATGAATGAACAAAATGCAGTATATACACACAAGGGAATTTTATCCAGCCTTAACAAGGAAGGAAATTCTGACACATGCTACAATATGGATGAACCTTTAGAACGTTATGCTAAGTGAAGTCAGTCAGTCACAAAAGGACAAATACTGTATGATTCTACTTATGTGAGGTACCTAAAGTAGTCAAATACATAGAAAACAGAATGGTAGTTGCCAGGGGTTGGTGGGGAGGGGGAATATGAGTTTTAATTTAATAGGTATGGAGTTTCAGCTTTATAAGATAAAAAGAGTTCTGGATAATTGTTGCACAACCATATGACTGTACTTACTACTGAACAGTACACTTAAAAATGGTTAAAATGGTAAATTTAATGTTATACTAGGGCTTTCCGGAAAGTGTCCAGCCATTGTTAATATAATGGTTTGTGTGTCGTCAATGTAACCTGGTAGCCAAGGGGAGTGGACTGGAATACTCATGTGAGAACAATGATGACTTCACTGTACTAGTCAGCGGGACACTAAACGCCAGGCCAGGGGAAGGAGGCATGGTTTCACCATGATTTCAAGTGCATTACATTTTTTGTGCAGTCAAACCTCTCTGCTAATGATAATCTGTATTTGCAGCTGCTCCCCAGTGCTAGCATGATTGCCTCAGCTCCACCTCAGATCATCAGGCATTAGATTCTCATGAGCAGCTCACAACCTAGGTCCCTAGATCCCCTACATGTGCAGTTTACAGTAGGGTTCATGCTTCTGTGAGAATCTATTGTCGCAGCTGATCTGACAGGAGGCGGAGCTCAGGCAGTGATGCAAACGATGGGGAGCGGCTGTAAATACAGATGAAGATTTGCTTGCTTGCCCGCTGCTCACCTCCTACTGTGCAGTCCAGTTCCTAATAGGCCATGGACCTGGTCCATACTGGTCCACAGCGTGGGGTGGGGTGCCACAGCTACTGAGTAAGCACGTGTACTGTGTGGCCGTCACATTCAAAATGACTGAGCAAGTAAAGCAACGAATGTGCATCAAATTTTGCATCAAGTTTGAACATTCCTCCACGGAAACTATTCAGATGATTTAGAAGGCTTTTGGGGATGATGCAATGAGTGCAGTGCAAATAAAAGTGTGGCACAAACGCTTCAAAGATGGTTGGGAATCTGTTGGAAGTGATCCATGTTCTGCAAGGCCTGCAACAAGCAGAACATTTGAGCATGTTGAACGTGTGTGGTTAGGTTAAGAGACGCTGGGAGAACTGTGTGAGGTCCCAAGGTGCCTACTTTGAAGGGGACTGAGGTGTCATTGTCCTATGTACAATGTTTTTGATGCCTTGTATCTTCTGCAGTAAATGTCTCTATTTTTTATATTACATGGCTGAATGCTTTCTGGACAGACCACGT
>CAUYRT010013764.1:0-10568 GCA_963574885.1 Lepilemur ruficaudatus
TTTTTTTTCTGTTTAAGGCTTTACTTTTTTAATACTTAAATCTTGAATTCCATCTGGAAAATATTGTAGAGATTAATGAAATAGCATTTATTGTGGTTCATCCCATATGGCCCATTGTCTCATTTCAAGTGTCAATTTGCACCAGTTCAAAATGCTATCTTTATTGTATGTTCAGTTCCCAGGTCTTTTTCTGAACTCTATTCTCTTCTATTGATCTATTTGCTTATTCTTGTGCCAAAACAATAGATTTAATTAACCTGAGTTTATATAGGGTGTTTGATATCTGGTGTGTATCTGTTCTCATATTTTCAAAATGTTTTTAAATATTTTCCAGTATTTTCTCTTTCAGATGATCTTTTTTCCTCTAGATGACCTTTAGAATCAGTTTTTGCATCTTCCTCCCCCCAAAATTGAAGGGGATTTTTATTAGAATTCTTATGTATTTATAGATCATTTTGGATATTTCTCCTTGTCTTCTGAATCCTTGAAACTCTGATTTGATTTTGTAAAATTTTTCATTAGATTTATTCTTGTATATTTTATAGCTTTATTGCTATCATGATTAGGATCTTTTAAAAGTTATATTTCTGATTGATTCTTGGTATGGTATTTCTTGGCATAGAAGATTGATTTTTGTTGAGCACCCTACTGAGATCTCTTATTCATTGTTCCTTTGACTGCTTTGGATTTTCTAAGCAGACAATTGCATTATTTACAAATGGTAATCTTGCTCCTTCTCCAAAATATAAACCTCTCTTGATTTTTTTAAAAGTCATTTTGGCTAGAATCCCAAGAAGGATGTCAAGTGGTAGATAATGGTGGGCATCTTCCTGATCATTAATAGGATGCCCCTTAAACATTGTCTTCTCTTGGCATCCTGAAATATTGCCCACTCTTTCTCTGTCCCTTTTGCTGTCCCTTTTTCCCCACCTCCGAGTGCTAAATGATGACATGCCCCAAGCTCCCTACTCCAGCTTCACATGCAGTGGACTCTTGGTAATCCACGCACATCTCAGCTTGCAGTCATCTTGTGCCTGCTTGTGATTTGGTTACCCCCTGCAATCCAAGCATTCACAGGTTGACATCTCCAGGACTCTTGCCTGCACCATCTCATTGAAAAGCTCCTCTTGTATTTCTTTTTAGGCACTGTTAATTCAGTACTTCTGAAACTGAGTTCATCATCAATAAGCATTGAGCTGGACCCCTGGGTAAAGCCCACAACCTAATTCATTGTTAAGAACCAGAAAAAGGGCCGGGTGCAGTGGTTCACACCTGTAATCCTAGCACTCTGGGAGGCCGAGGCGGGCAGATTGCTCAAGGTCAGGAGTTTGAGACCAGCCTGAGCAAGAGCGAGACCCCCGTCTCTACCAAAAATAGAAAGAAATTAGCTGGACAACTAAAAATATATAGAGAAAATTAGCCAGGCATGGTGGGGCATGCCTGTAGTCCCAGCTACCCAGGAGGCTGAGGCAGAAGGATTGCTTGAGCCCAGGAGTTTGAGGTTGCTGTGAGTTAGGCTGATGCCATGGCACTCTGTCTCAAAGAAAAAAAAAAAAAAAGAACCCGAAAAAGAAGAAAGGCTCTGCTCCCTTCCCTAAGAGACGTTCTCTGAGGATCTTATTTCCTGCTAATGCTGGCCCAAGTCAGCCACCCTCTATCTCAGCTTATGCCTTGGATATCAGCCACACAGCCTGCCTGTCTAAGGAGCTCTTGCCATTCTTGGACACTTGTCCCCAGAACCACATCCTTCCTTGCCAACACCCTCCGCTCCCTCACCTGCTGTCCCTAGGCATGCATGTGGTCAGTTTGTCTACCTGTTTCTAGTTATCACTCCCCTTCCTGCCTCTGGGGGGAGGGGGTCCTCTACTCCCCTGTCAGGGGCAAATGGAGGCTTTAGGGATTTTGCTGGGGATCACTACATCCGGGTGGAGGGTCATGAGGAGACTGATCTCTGCCCATCTCTATGTGGGCAGGAAATATGAACTGTACAGCATGGACTGGGACCTGAAGGAGGAACTCAGGGACTGCCTGGTGGCTGCCGCACCCTATGGGGGCCCCATTGGTATGTCACCCCTTCAACACCATATGCTCTGGAACCCTGGGATGAACTCAAGGTCAATTCTTGGGGGCCTTGCTGTCAGGTTGTTCTTGCTGCCACTCCCCCACCCCTACTTACCTGGCTGAGATCCTTTTAATTCTGGTTTTTATGAGGTCTGCTTCACATGGCATTGGCCTGGGGAGCTGGCACAGAAGGTTTCTTCTCAAACTGCAGCGCTGCTGAGGAACCCCTGGCGGAAGGAGAAAGCTGCCAGTGTGCGGCCAGTGCTCGATATATACTCTGCTTCTGGCATGCCTCTGGCCAGCCTGCTGGTGAGCACCCCGACTGTCCCTGGGGTTTGGGGCTGGGCAGAGCTTCCTCGTCCTGAAGATAGCCTCAGGAACCTCTCTCTCCTCTGTAGTGGAAGAGTGGGCCTGTGGTGTCCCTGGGCTGGTCAGCTGAGGAGGAGCTGCTCTGTGTGCAGGAAGACGGTGCAGTACTGGTTTATGGGCTTCATGGTGACTTCCGGAGACACTTCAGCATGGGCAACGTAGGGGCCTCAAGGGACCGGGGAAGAGGGATAGAGTTTATGACCCTGTGACAACCTCAACCCATGGTCCTTCTCCCTAGGAAGTACTCCAGAACCGGGTTTTGGACGCCCGGATCTTCCACACCGAGTTCGGCTCTGGGGTGGCCATCCTCACAGGGGCTCACCGCTTTACCCTCAGTGCCAACGTGGGTGACCTCAAACTTCGCCGGATGCCAGAGGTGCCAGGTGAGCCCTGATAGCCTTGAGACAGCCATTCAGCACCCACAGATGTGCCTCCAGACTGGGACCAATAGAGGCAGAAGCTGTGGGCTCTGGTCATCTTGATGTTATCCCCTTCTCTCGTCACAGGTCTGCAAAGTGCACCTTCATGCTGGACTACACTGTGCCAGGACCGAGTGGCACACATTCTTCTGGCTGTGGGGCCGGATCTTTACCTCCTGGACCACGCAGCCTGCTCCGCAGTGGTGAGGGCCCTAAGTGGGAATGTCATGGAATAGTGGGGGAAGGCGGTGGGAAGGGTCTGAGAAGTCAGTGTATCTGGTGTCCTCCCGGCTCTGCCCCAGACACCCCCTGGCCTGGCCCCAGGAGTGAGCAGCTTCCTACAGATGGCTGTCTCCTTCACCTACCGACACCTGGCGCTCTTCACAGACACAGGCTACATCTGGATGGGGACAGCATCACTCAAGGTATGATCCTGGGACAACACAGGGGTACTGTGCATCGTCCAGGGAAGATCTGTTGAAGGGAGGGGAGAGGCTTTTCAACCAGACTGATGACTGCTGGGACAGGGCCATGACATTCCCCGCACCCTTTTAGGAGAAGCTGTGTGAGTTCAATTGCAACATCCGGGCACCTCCAAAGCAGATGGTCTGGTAAGGATGGGGTTATGATGCTCGATTGGGGTTGGGACATAGCTTGTTTCCCCTGATACCTTGATTCATCCTGTTTACTGGCAAAGCCAGAAGGACCTTGACATACCTCTGGTTAGCCTGCTGGGGAGCACCCCTGACTGTCAGTGCATACTTGAAGGGAGCCATTGTCCTCTGTGGGCCACAGCTGCCTTCGGGAGATGACAGCATAGGGGTAAGAGGGAAGTGGACAGGTCAGCATGTGGTCAGGGCCACAAGTGTGTGCAGGGCTGTCCTGTGACAAAGGCGTGTAAGCAGTGATGTGGGAGACATGGCTGTGGGCCTGGTGTGCTGTGTGTGTCCCAAACATGTGTATGGTGCTGCCCACAGGTGCAGCCGTCCTCGCAGCAAGGAGAGGGCCGTTGTGGTGGCCTGGGAGAGGCGGCTAATGGTGGTGGGTGATGCGCCCGAGAGCATCCAGTATCCTTGCAGGGCTGCCTGTGTGGGGTGAGAAGTTGGGCGTCGGGGGTGTCACCTGCCTTGCCCCATCTCTGGGTGCTCTCAGAAGCCTTAACCAAGCTCAGGTTTGTGCTGGACGAGGACTCTTATCTGGTGCCCGAGCTTGACGGGGTCCGCATCTTCTCCCGCAGCACCCATGAGTTCTTGCACGAAGTTCCAGGTGAGGCCCTCACAAGGGCACCGTGTAACACAGCACCCCAGCTGCCTTGGGCCAGCTCCCCAGAGAAGGAGCAGGGTATTGAGGCAGGGCTGAGGGTATCCTTGCTCCTCCCCCACTCATCAATTCCCTCCGCCAGCGGCCAGTGAGGAGATCTTCAAAATTGCCTCAATGGCCCCTGGAGCGCTGCTGTTGGAGGCCCAGAAGGAGTATGAGGTAGAGTTCTGGGCTTCTCCCCAGGCCCCAGGACACTCCCCACTTCCCCTACCCCTTCCTGGGCATGTGTGGGCATAGCCACATGCCACCTGTCAAGAAAGATGTCCAGGCAGGACACTGGTCTTGGCTGGGTAGGGCCAGCTCAGGTGGACTGAAGGGAAACAGTATCTTCCATGTGGTGATAGGGCAGGGTGCCCCCACTGTCCCAGCCAGGCACAAGTCAGGGTTACTAGTGGGAGGCCTCAAGGCCACCCAAGGGCAATCGCAGTCTGATAGGGGATGATGTCCTTGGGCATCTCAGGTGGATTGGGTGGGCTGCGGGAGTTTGGGATCTGGCCTGTGCAGCCCCTCCAAACCAGCCCATTTGACCCACAGCCCAGAACAGCTAAGGGCCAGATGTAGGGGTGTCCTCTGTCATGACAGAGCGTCCCTGGACCCCTCTCCCCCTAGAAAGAGAGCCAGAAGGCGGATGAGTACCTGCGGGAGATCCAGGAGCTGGGGCAGCTGACCCAGGCCGTGCAGCAGTGCATCGAGGCAGCGGGACACGAGCACCAGCCAGACATGCAGAAGAGTCTGCTCAGGGTCGGCCTAGAGGGCAGGGCTGGGCAGGGCTGGGAAGGGGGTGGGATGGACAGCTGAGGAAGCTCCCTCTGTTGCCCTCTGGCTCTTTTCAGGCGGCCTCCTTCGGAAAGTGTTTCCTCGACAGATTTCCACCCGACAGCTTCGTGCGCATGTGTCAGGACCTGCGTGTGCTCAATGCCGTTCGGGACTATCACATTGGCATCCCCCTCACCTATAGCCAGTATCCCCATGCGTGCTGGAAGGGTGCTTACAGCCAGGGGGGACGGGGGACGGGGCTGCAGATGTGGTCTGCAGGTCTTTGGCAAACGGGGCTTATTTCCCGGCTGGATCCTTAACCGAGGAAAATACAGATACAAGCAGCTCACCATCCAGGTGCTGCTGGACAGGTGCGGCAAGCCCAGGGTTCTGTAAAGAGACTGTCGTTGGGCGGGCATTATAGCCTTTGGTGGGGTCTTACGGCCACTGCTCCTGACCCTTCTCTTTGTAGTCTGGGAGGCCTAGGGCACAGGTTGGGGCCACTCTGTCCTCTCTTTCTACTCCTTCTCACTCCTTGTACCGTTTGTCCCCTTCACCTGCCAGGCTTGTGTTGCGGAGGCTTTACCCTCTGGCCATTCAGATATGCGAGTACCTGCGCCTTCCTGAGGTACAAGGTGTCAGCAGGATCCTGGCCCACTGGGCCTGCTACAAGGCAAGGATCTGGGAAGGGGTCGAAGGGCACTTAGGGGATTCGAGGCCCTGGTGAGGTGGAAGAAATAGGAAGTGTAGAACTGAAGGGGTGGGTCCTGACTGAGCACCTGTGGGGGAGGGAGGTGAGGAATGACATCCAGATGTATGTGACGCCCTTCTTCCTTGCAGGTGCAACAGAAGGACGTATCAGATGAAGATGTTGCTCGAGCCATTAACCAGAAGCTGGGAGACACGCCTGGGGTCTCTTACTCTGACATTGCTGCGCGGGCCTATGGTTGTGGCCGCACGGAGCTGGCCATCAAGGTGTGGGCACCCAGCCCTCCCCAGATGCTCTGATGTGGGTGTTCGAGGCCCCCACGCCAGTTCCTTCTTCCTGTGCTTTCCCTCCCACCCCGCAGCTGCTGGAGTATGAGCCACGCTCAGGGGAGCAGGTACCCCTTCTTCTAAAGATGAAGAGGAGTAAGCTGGCACTGAGCAAGGCCATCGAGAGTGGGGACACTGACCTGGGTGAGCAGGGTTTGGGTGAGGGCAAGGTTGGGTCCCCTAGGCCAAGCAGGGGCCTGGGCTAGAGTCCCCACCTACCTTACCATCGCACAGTGTTCACGGTGTTGCTGCACCTGAAGAATGAGCTGAACCGAGGAGATTTTTTCATGACCCTTCGGAACCAGCCCATGGCTCTGAGCTTGTACCGACAGGTGTGTGTGGTGAGCAGGGTTAGGGATGGAGCCTCCTGAGCCTTGACTTGGCCTTGCTGACTGATCACTTGCCCGTGGCCCCAGTTCTGTAAGCATCAGGAGCTGGAGACACTGAAGGACCTTTACAATCAGGATGACAATCACCAGGAGTTGGGCAGCTTCCACATCCGAGCCAGCTATGCTGCGGAAGAGGTCTGAGGTCCACGGGGCGGGTGGGGCCCATGGGCTGAGGCCGTTAGTCTCAGAGGAGCCAGCTATCCTACTAGGACGCCAGGGCAGTGCGCCTAGTGGGTAAGGCTGACCCTGGCAACCTCAGGCACAGTGATGGGGAGAAGGCCGTAGCCTGGCTTGGGAGGGCCAGGGTCCTGTGCTATAAGTGCAGGCCTACCTTCTTATCTTTATAGCGTATTGAGGGGCGAGTAGCAGCTCTACAGACAGCCGCTGATGCCTTTTACAAGGCCAAGAATGAGTTTGCAGCCAAGGTTTGGCCCACCCTTTTCTAAGAGCTCCCTCTTCCCCACTTCTAGTCTTCCCTCCTTGTCCCTCATCCCTGACCTGCCTCATCTTGGTCCCCAGGCCACGGAGGATCAAATGCGGCTCCTGCGGCTGCAGCGGCGCCTGGAAGATGAGCTAGGGGGCCAGTTCCTAGACCTGTCTCTACATGACACGGTCACCACCCTCATCCTCGGCGGTCACAACAAGCGTGCAGAGCAGCTGGCGCGTGACTTCCGCATCCCTGACAAGAGGTAGGTGAGGGCCCAGGGTGCATGTGGGTCCCAGGACTGCCTGCTTCTCCTTCGACACCCCCAAGCCCGGCTTTCCCACAGGCTCTGGTGGCTGAAGCTGACTGCCTTGGCAGATTTGGAAGACTGGGAAGAGCTAGAGAAGTTTTCCAAGAGCAAGAAGTCACCCATCGGCTACCTGGTGAGGCAGGGGTCCACTTTCCAGCCCACTTCAGTGAGAGTAGTCCTGGGGAAGGGACCAGGTAGGGAGACAGATGGATGGCCCATTCATGCACCTGTTCAGCTGTCCCACGTAATTAGTGAGTGCCTCCTGTGTACACACATTCACGGGCAGACACCATCCACTGTGTTGGGAACACTGGAGGATGAGCCCAAGTCTGCCTACAGATGTGGGGGGAGGGAGAATGAGCTGCTTTCTCCAGGGAGGGCCATAGGGGACACCATGTGCCTGAGGGAAAGTCATGTTTGAGCCAGGGTTGGAGGGGGGCAGAGAGGGCGCATCTGTGAGGCTGCAGAGGTATTGAGGGGCTTTGTTTTCTGTGGCAGGCAATTGGTTCACAGATGTGGAGGGCAGGTTTGAGGATGGCAGCCACAAGAGAAAACACAGGCCCTGAGAGGACAGGGGCAGGAAATGCCTGTTATGAGGGGTGACAGTGGGTTGGGGAACAGAAGCAAGGAAGTATTTGGTCTCAAGGCTCTAACAGAGTTTTGGTTTAGGTTGTTGCTGCCCTAAGAATGTTGAGATCACAAGTGTCTGTGCACAGGGTGGGAGGATTATACATACCAATGGATGTATAAAATATACACAAATGATGTATCCACTGGGCTTTTGCTCATAAGAGAGACGACAGGAGGGCTGTGCCTTATCTTCTCCCTCCACTTTTTTCCTCTTGCTAAGCCTTTTGTGGAGATCTGCATGAAACAACACAACAAATATGAGGCCAAGAAGTATGCTTCCCGTGTGGGTCCTGAGCAGAAGGTCAAGGCTTTGCTTCTCGTTGGGTGCGTTGATGAGGGTCCTGTGGGTGCTGTGTGGCTGAGCCGGTGGGCTGATGAGAGGCTGGCTTTGGGCCCCCGGGTATCCCCGACTGACACCGTCTCCCCTCCTGCTCAAACCACAGGGATGTGGCTCAGGCTGCAGATGTGGCCATTGAGCACCGGAACGAAGCTGAGCTGAGCCTCGTATTGTCCCACTGTACTGGAGCCACAGATGGAGCCACGGCTGACAAGATTCAACGGGCCAGGGCACAAGCCCAGAAGAAGTGAGGAGTCCACCCTGCACATCTCTCCAGCAGGGGCTCTTCCCCCAGTCCCTGGGCGTGGCAGAAAGGTCACTGTTCATCTAGCTCCTCCCGCAGAGCAAAGCTGAGAAGCTGAGCGGGAAGCAGGGGGTCTGGCTGTAAATAAAGTTGGAACACTTTAGAATGCTTGTCTTCTGCCATCCAGCCTAAGCAAAGACAAGCTTGTGGCAGAACCATCCAAACATCACAGCAAACTCCACGTGTTCTACTGTGTTGGGACTGGAGGTAGGGGTTTCTCCAGCCATACTTGCAAGAGACCTGTCCCCCTCCTTAAAGTACCAAGGAAAGCTCCTACAGCTTTCAACCCCTAGAAAGATTATAGGGAGAAATGGCACAAAACTTAAGCACCAACTCACCAAGCATCATACTGTAAAGCATTACAGACATGTGTGCACACATACACAAAAGCCACGCTAAACACTTTATATTATTTCATTTATTCCTCTTGACAGCCCTGTGAGATAGGTAACATCACCCCCACATTACAGAAAAGGAAATTGAGGACCAGGAAGGTTGGTAACAGCAGATACATTGCCAAATGGGGATTTAAAGCCCAGGCCAACTCTGAGCTGGCACTGGCATCAGGCCCTCTGTGAGCCAGGGAGCCTGAGACAAGGCCCCTGACTTATGCTACAGTGAGGACCGGAGGACTAATGAGAGGCATGTGGCCAGAAGTCATAGAGATAGAAGGAACCCCTGCCCCTCTGAACTGTGGTAAGCAATTCCCAAGTGGTCCCTGGGCTGAAGAGAAAAGGAGGATGGAAGATCTCCATTCTTCTAAAGAAGAACTACAAACTGGAGACCTCTGGCCCGCCCCTACCCCCAGTGGGGACTTCACCCCCAGTCCATAGGAGCCTCCTGTGCTCTCTGCTCTCCCTGTCTCTAGCCTTCAGTCTGCGCTCCAGTGCACCTTGGCTTCATGCCCCAGCACCCCACCCAGCACCGAGGGCATTGCCTTTTCCTTCAGTTGCCCCCCTTTGTCTGGAGGACAAAAGAGGAAAGTAAAGCCCGGAGGAA
Source organism: Lepilemur ruficaudatus (assembly GCA_963574885.1). Taxonomy (NCBI): domain Eukaryota; kingdom Metazoa; phylum Chordata; class Mammalia; order Primates; family Lepilemuridae; genus Lepilemur; species Lepilemur ruficaudatus. The sequence goes on from CAUYRT010013764.1 coordinate 9,354, forward strand.
GGGCAGACCTCACTAGCGCTTCAGGTCTTTCCTCTGTAACACTCCAAGGGCTGACCATGCTTTAAAAAAGAGCAAGAGACTTGGAGCAAAGAGTATTTTTTCCTTTTTTTCCCCTCCCACCTGATTTGTAAATGTAAGTGTAGAAAGTTCTCCAAGGGGATAGAAATCAAATTGTAAAACAACCATTTATGATGCTCACTATTTGTTATGTGGGTCAAGAATTTGGACAGGACGCAATGGGGATGGTTTGTATCTGCTCCGCAGTGTCTGAGGCGTCAGCTGGAAGACTCAGAGGTTGGAGGTGAAGTGACAGCTGGAGGCCGAAGTCCGCAGGCCTGCTTACTCACGGGTCTGGCAGCTAAAGCTGGTGTTTGACCAGGACCTCCGCTGGGGCTGTCAGCTAGAACATCTACAATATGGTCCCAAGGACAACCATCCCAAGAGGGAGCCAGGCAGAATCTGTACTGTCTTCCTAAGCTAGCTGTGGCAGTCACATGGTATCACACCTGCCCCACTGTTTGTCACAGTGGTCACATAGCCCCACACCACCAATTTTAAGGGGAAATAGACTCTACCTCTTGATGGGGGAGTAGCAAGGTTCTGGAAATGTTATGGCTAGTTTTTGGAATCACAATCTGGCATAGCCTATCAGCTTTCTTTTTTGGAATCAGCAGACACCTCCAAGGAAAGGAAAGAATCCCCTATATTGGACTCATCATTCTGAACTTTTATCCTCCCCAGTCTTGGCCCCACAATTCCTCACTGCCCTGTTAGCTCTTTGATGCTTCTCAAAATTATTTTCTCCAGCTTTTTTGGTTCTTACTGAAAAAGGGTTGCTATCAAACAACCTAGTCTCCCCTCTCTGGAAGGGGAGCTTTGGCCAGTGCTTTTAGAATATGTACAGTCAAAAACCCAAATCCTCAAAGTAACATACAGCATATTTACTATGCAGACATTAACCACTGTACACATGAAGTTTAGAAATATGTGAGAAACAACTTTTTTTTTTTTTTTTTTTTTTTTTGAGACAGAGTCTCACTCTGTTGCCCAGGCCAGAGTGAGTGCCATAGCATCAGCCTAGCTCACAGCAACCTCAAACTCCTGGGCTCAAGCAATCCTTCTGCCTCAGCCTCCCAAGTAGCTGGGACTACAGGCATGCACCACCATGCCCGGCCAATTTTTTCTATATGTTTTTAGTTGGCCAATTAATTTCTT
>CAUYRT010013765.1:0-18593 GCA_963574885.1 Lepilemur ruficaudatus
GCTACTATCTCTGATCAGACTTGAATGGATGAGGAATTGCTTCATAAAATGAGGACAAAGAAAGAAAGTATTTCTTGAGATAGAACGAGCAGTAGCCTGGAGAAGATGCTGTGAACACTGTTGAAATGACAACAAAGGATTTAGAATATTTCGTAGTTGATCAAGCAGTGGCAGGGTTTGCGAGGATTGACTTCAATTTTAAAAGTTCTATTGTGGGTAAAATACCATCAAACAGCATCACATGTTACAGAGAAATCTTTCATTAAAGGAAGAGTCAATTGATGCTGCCAACTTCATTGTTGTCTTATTTTAAGAAATTCCATAGTCACCTCAACCTTCAGCAACCCCCATCCTGATCAGTCAGCAGCCATCAATATCAGGGCAAGACCCCCCACCAGCAAACATATTACAACTTGCTGAAGGCTCAGATGATCATTAGCAATTTTTAGCAATAAAGTATTTTTAAGGTCTATATGTTTTTTAGACACAATGCTATCTCACACTTAATAGGCTTCAGTACAGTATAAATACAACTTTTATATGCAATGGAAAACCAAAACATTTGTGTGACTCACTTTATTGCAATATTCACTTTATTATGGTGGTCTGGAACCGAACCTGCGATATCTCTGAGGTACATCTGTATTTAGCTATTCACTTCACTGTCTTGTTCTAATGGCTCCACTAACTCATCCAGACAGAGATTAGCAGTGAAGAGATGCAGGAGCAAGGACTGAATTAGAAGGAAAAATAGTGCAGCATGAAAGGTCATTAGACATTTCAGTCTCTAGAGTGAAATGAATTGTCTCTTCCTGTCATCCACACATAGAAAATGTCTTCCACCCAGATTTATAATCCAACCTTTAATGTTCAATTAAGAGAATTTTCTTTGAGAAACTGCTTTAAGATTTAACATTACATGGCAGATGTACTGTAATAATCATACAATTCATCTTTTATTTAATATCCACAGTCATATGGAATTTATATATTTACATGAAGCCATAGAATCTATCATTATTTTAATTTTTGTGTGTTTTATAACAAATATTTTCCAATTGGTTTTATAGATCAAGTAATTAATGCAAACACTGAATTAAAAGAAAATTAAAAGCACTTCAGCCAATCAGTATGTATTTATAAAGGCATTTGAAGTGCAATTCTTAAAATAGATTTTAAAGGAATGAGTGTGCCACAGAAGATTAAACAAATGGAAGAAATATACTTTGGTCTTTATAGAAATATAATTTGTAACTTTTTAAAAAAACACATGTAAAAATGATCCGTCTACTCTGCCAAGTGCCAACTGAGATTATATCATTCATTCATTTGTTAATTTAGCATGTTGTTACTGAGAAATTGCTTTAAACTGTATGTTATTCTACCCTGGAAATATTTACTTAAGAGTAATCTCTATGATTTATCAGCCAGTAAGAACAAATTTGCTGTCATTTTAGTAATTCTACATGTTGATTTTCCAAACCCCTACTTTCTTGAATAATAGAGAACCTAGTGGCTTCTATATGTACAACCAAAAAGTAGCCCAGAAGCCACCAATATTTATGTTCTTGGTAAGATTAATTTCTAATTTGTCCATAAATCCATGGGATTAATTGCTAAATACTAAGAAGCAGTGTACCAGGTCTTTCTTAGCTCTAGGAATCCTGCTCAGGGTGGGGTGGGGTTATGTATGAGCTGCTCAGACACAACCACATGCAATCTGCCCACCGCTCCATAGCACCTCTTTTCTGCCTCCTGCTCTCACCACCCATGTGTGGCTGATGGTGCTCCGAGGTCTCTCTCTGCCATAGTCAGCTCCATCCAGACAGTCATTCTTCTCTCCACATTACTACTGCTCTTGTCTTTTAGATATAGTGTTCTCTACTAAGTCATCTGTGGTAGACAGAATAATGCCCTCCCCAAAGATGTCCACCATGTAATCCCCAGAACCTGTGACTATGTTATGTTGCATGGCAAAGAGGAATTCAGGTTGCTAATTGAATTAAGATTGCTAATTAGCTGATTCTATGTCAGGGAGAGAATTGTAGATTATCTTGGTGGGCCTAAACATAATCACAAGGGTCCTTAAATGGAAAAGGAAGGCAAAAGAGGGCATCAGAGTAGAGCAATGTAGGAAGGACTTGACCCACCATGGGCTGCCTTTAGAAGGGGCCACAGTCCAAGGAATGTGGGTGGCCTCTAGAAGCTGGAAAGGTCAGTGTATCTGGTGCTCCACCAGCTCCTCCAGCAGGAGCACAGGCCTGCTAGCATTTTCATTTTAATTCAGTGAAACTCATGTCAGACTTAAGACCTTCAGAATTGTAAAATAGTAACTTTGTGCTGTGTTAAGCCACTGAATTTGTGCTAATTTTTTTATGGCAGCCATGCAAGTAAAATACGGCATCCTGATAATGGAGATGTCTTGTGTTCCATGACTTTTGACAAATGGGATCCCCACACTCTCCTAGAGTCCTAAAGCCCTCATATGTCTGACTTTCTATGTGAGTGACTCTTTCTCCCTAGACAGGAGGCCATGTCTAGCTTTCCCACATCAATACCTTTTTGAAGGGAGGGGCTGGATCCTACACAGAAATGCATGGGCTTTTGGTGACATGCTAATTTCATTTTTTAAATGGCCTTCTTCCATCTGAGGCACAAATATTCCAGACAGGTGTGGAGAGTACTGAGCGCGCAATTGCTCATACTCCCTCTTCCCAGTACCTGAAACTCTTGCTCCCTTTTTGTCCACATGAGCCCCACCTGCGAGACATGACACCCTCTGGTGATTTTCCCTGTAAGTGCCCAAGGTCTCTTCGTGAAGTCTGCCTCCTGCTCCCCACCCTCACAGCCTTTATCAGCGATGTCTGCATACATTCAACACTAATGGCACACAGGTCCCACACTCTTTCCCGTGGAGATTTGGAGCCCTGGGAAAATCAGGCATGTAGCCACATCATTGTTGTTGTGCACCATCTCACATTTGTGATGGGGATGGAGTTTCCTGAGCATTCTAGAACCAAGAAAGAGGTACATACATCTGAGCATTGCTCCATATACTGTCCTACTTCAGCTCCTGCATGGCCAATATGTGCTACAATAAAATTAAGTATCTGATATCCCCTGTCCTCAAGAAGCTGAGGTACCTATTGAGGAGATGAGCACAACTTGGTTTTCCTGGCGGTACAATAGATACTTAGCAGGTGCGCACTAGTGCCACTGCATGGCTGGACCCCTTCTGATTGGCCAGAGCCTCTGCTTATTGGTTGCTAAGTGTTTTGAATATGGGAAAATAGTAAAATCAAGTTTCAGTCATCTTCAGGGTAGAAATGGAAGGCTGTTGGAAGAAAGAAGTCAGAATCTTGAAGAATTAATAAGAGCTACTAAGTAGTGGGAAGAGTATTCCAGAGCATGAGCAAAGGTTAAGGTTCAAGCCATTGTTTGCAAGTATTAACTTGCCCAAAGTGGCCAGGGTGCTGAGAGCGAGCCTGGGGGAGCCAGAGGACACTAGGTAATTCATCTCCAAAGCAATGTGATCACAAAATGTTTAAAAAGCTAATCAATGTGACAATTTGCTTAAAATTTTTTGTTGTTCAAAGTAAGAGTGTCTCCGGTCATTTTTTTTCACCCAAAACTTGTTTGTTTTGGTGCAGTGTGAAATAGTCTCTCATGTGGCTTTAAGCATTATTGATTTGTTAAATGGACTTTTTATTTTTATTTTGCTTTTTGTAAATTTGAATTAATTGTTTAGCCATTTATTTCTTTCTTGTGCTGTTTGTAATAGTTGGAAGCACAACTTAAGTATCTATCTAAGCAGGGAGTATAATGACTTAGGAGCCTGGCTGGTCTGTGTTCAAATTCCAATGTGGCCTTGAAAGTTGCTTAGCATCCGTAAGTTTCTATGTTTGCATTTATAAAATGCCATTCATAAAATTTGCTTCACAGAAATAATGAGGATTAAAATATAAAATTAAAACTGAAATTTGCCACAGTGCCTGACAAACACTGAGTCCTCACTCATTAAAGGTTGCTACTTTCATCATTACCTTTTTCTAGTACTTTCTCATTATTAAAATAAAAGCAATGAAATTATTACTGCAGGAAAAAAACCCAAACAGTAGAGCAAATACAAAGAATACCATAATCTGACCTAGTCAAAGATAATTGCTATTAATAACTTGCTGAATATTTTTCATACCCTTTTATATAATTTCTATATATTCTTACATGTTATTGAATTTTTTTCTTTGGTAAAATGAGAATTCCATGTGTGCTTCATTATAACCCATTATAATTAATTTGTGCAAACTGCCATTTGGGGAACATTTATGTTATTCCAAGTTTTTGCTATACAGCAGCACAAAATACACTGAAAATAATTTATAAATTAAAATGGTTCTAAAAATGGACAAAAATACTTAAAGGCACATAAAGAGTAGCAAAATATTGCCCAATGGCCAATACCTTAACAGGCCCATTTGGTCATCACTGAAACCTCATTTCCACATGGACCTGCTTTCTTTCCATTAAAATGATTATTCGAAGTGAGGTGACACAAGACCAGAAGAATGGGCTCCACATGTACTTGCCATCAAATTGGTACTGACTGATTAACACTATGGTGCTCAAATGGTGGTGGTGTCCACCAGGGATTTGGGGGTTGGGGGGTAGACCCACATCTGAGGGATGCGGTGAGCATTTTGGAGGGTAGGGGCATGCTTGAAATGTAGTTGGGGATGGGAATTAGGGGTCTAATAGGGGGAAGGAAATCCTCTAAAACTGATTTATGTGAATAGCTGTACAACTTGGTGACAAGAAGAGGTGAAGGCACGAAGAGTATGTACAACACATTAAAGGACTTGATCATGGAAGATGAGGAGCCTTTGAAGAGTTTTAAAGTAGAGGCTGAGGAGTTTCCAACCCAGTTTTAGACCTTGCAAAATAAAGACCTTGAAAGAGTTACTCAGGTAACTATGTCACCTTTAGACGGGGATAAGGTTGTGAGTTAAACAAAAAGTTCCAGTACGTTAGCTTGCCTCCTTTCTAGACAAGGTGAAGAACAAGTATGTAAAGACTTGTTTACATGAATAAGCAGTAATTATTTCAAATTCTGTTCTGTAGGAACATACAAGAATTCCTTTTTATGTTGTAAAATGTGTTGCATTAATAAACTGAATACCTGTTGCCCACATTACTATTCTAAAGAAGAAAGGGAAAAATAAATTAGCTGTTACTCTGTTTATGGACTGGCTGACTGCAAAAGGAAATGGTTAATTCCTCACGGCTACGGGGAAGCACTTATCTCCAGCGACATGTCTAAGAGTTACTGTCCAGAGCAGATGCTTTCTCCAGCTGGTTCCTATTTCCACTTCTTCTGCGTTTGAAACAGACCTGTGCAGAATATTTCTCCTCAGACTTGCTTAGTGATCTTCTAAACTTTGCTTTAATTCTACCCATGAAATATATATATATTTAAAAGTGTCCCGGAACTTTTAAAAATATGCCTCTCTGGAGACATGTCTGATTGAACGGCATTTGGGCCACAGTGGCACAGGAAAATTGCCAGTAATCAGTGCTGTGAATATACACGCCTACCTGATTCATCCACTGGGCTCGGCTTGGTACTATGGCTTTTGTTTTACATTCATTAAAATTCCTATCAGGACACAAAATGCTGAACATCACCCAAAACAAAACCAAACAAAACCAACCAACCAAAAGAAAAAAAAAATCCTTAGGCACAGATACAGCAACGTTGTTTAATGAAGAAACAAAACAAATCAAACAAACCATTTATATATTGCTTGTTCTTCTTGAGCTTATCGGTTATTTTTTTTAAGTTTGAAATTTTGTGGAAGTTATAAAGCCCCCAAAATTGTGTTTTTGCTTATTCAATTCCCTCTTTGCTTCATGAAGAGAACTGAAAAATAATTTTTTTTAAATGGAAGTTATTTAGTCTTTCACATTCCCTATATATGTTTAAATATAATAGAAAATCCTGTCTCATTTCAGCTCAAGTATTTTGGTCATTAAAACTTCTAAAAGTAAAACTTTGCTATAAGCAAGTTGAGGAAGCATGTAAGGGTTAAAATAGATATTTTAATAGGTTAAATAGGTGCTTTATAGATAAAATGAGCCTATAGCAACTGTATGTTACACCTATGCAAATATTGTGGTCTTTATTTTCAAAAACTACAAAGAAGAGTTAATTCCAATTTTAGGAAATGCAATTACATCTTAGAGGAAAATTATAAACTAGTCCAGGATAGAATTGTCATTTGATATAAGCTATTAGGTTTTATTTTGTTAATTGAATACATATGCACCCACTGGTTTTACATTTTCACATGGCAGGGAAAGAAGTAGAGATTGAATAGGTTACATGCTACACATTATTTTTAACAGACATTGTGTTAAATAGAGAAACAGCCATTTTCAGTGACTACGGCCGAGCTTCTGGTTATCTCCATAAGGCCTATTCTCGTTCTCTCTTATAACAGCAGAAAGCATGAGTTTTGGTCTGGCACATTGCCACCGGATGGAGATCACATTTCCCAAACCCCCTTGCTAGGTGTAGCTCTGTGACAAGTTCCGGGAATGTGTGTTCAACTTCTGGAACATATCCTACTTCTCTTTTCTCCTGTCTACTGCTGGAAGGGAAGTGTGATGGGTGGATGGATACTCATTGTGAACTGTGAGAATAAGGAAGCCTCCCAATGATGACCCCAGGGATGATGATGTGGAAAACTGGAGGCAACCTGTGTCCCAGATCCGACTGAGTCACCATGCCATCCTGAACTACCTCGATATAGACGTCCATGCAAAAAGAAACAAATGTTCATCATGCTTATACTTTAGGTATTTTGGATCTGTATTATGAACAGACAAATATAAACCCTAATGAACAAAGAATTTAATGCCTAGAAGTGGGTGTTGGCCATGACAAAACCTAAAATATGGGTGCTGAGAACTCAGGTAATAGAAGCCAAAAAACTAAAAACATTTGTTGTACTGTGGCAAAGCATATGATGAAACTATTACTACGATATCTTGGAAAGCAGACCATATGCCATGATCTTAGAATTGGGAGAAATTGTGGAAATGATCCAAGATGTTGTCTCATGTTGGTCACTTTGTGTTGTTTTAGCAGAGTCTACAAAAGAAGTAAACTCAGGTGTGAGCTAATCAGTCTGGTTGCAGATTGCATCCTGCAATACAAGTTGACAGAGCCTAGCAATCTTACATTAGCAAGTTAATACTAGCTACACATAAATGGAGTTTACTATGGGCTAGATATAGTTTTAGTGCTTTATTTATCTTAATCAACTTAATCCTCAAACCATGCAATGAAGTACATGCTGATTTTAGCCCCATTTTATAGACAACGACCAGATAGGTTAAATAACTTGCCAATTACACAGCTAGTAAATGAAGAAGCTGGTTTGAACTAAGCAATCTGGCACCAAAGTGTATATTCCTAACTGCTACACTAAGCATTCAGTACTTTGGGACTTAAGAGATTGAGAAAGGTAATTGTTTTTGCACCCCAGACTGAAGCAGTTCTAAAAAGGCTGCAAAGGGTCAGACTTAGCAGAAGACAAAATGATGCCTCTGAGCTTTTCCCGAGCACCTGTAGTTAAGAGTTGTCTGCCAGACAGTGGGAGCCAACTCAGTGGCAAAGATCAGATGAAGAAAGCTGTCTCCCCACCCAGCCTCTTTGTTTCAAATGTTTTGGAGACAGCCAGCCTGAAAGTGAGAGAAGGGAGATAGGCAGAGCCCAGAGGCCAGAGACAGTAAGTCAAAGAGTCTATCTTTGGTCTTAAAAACTCTGACTCTACAGGGTTTTTATCTGTGGTTGTTAGCACATGAAACTGACAAGAAGCAAATAAACTAAAAGTCCACAAGGTATTTGAAGAAATTAGATTACTGAAACCCCAAATCTTATTTGATCCCAAAAGCATTCCCTTGGTCTCCAAACTAGTACCAAAAGACAGGCTACAAAAGCTGGACAGGTCCCAGATGAGCTATAAGGACAGTGAACAACAAAGGACCACCCAGAGGTGCTTTCAGATGGGGAAAACCTAAGAACTCACTCTATTGACAAAAACAGAGTCATCCTTCTTCCTACCCAACAAGATGTGATAACTTCCAAGATTGTCCTGCTTCCCATTCTCATTTTCCATGTGAGAGGTTTTTCTGTTGTGGTTTCCTGCTTTTTGGTGCACCGAGGCATGCTGGTGTTGGGGGCAGATGCCTGGGCCATCTCCATATCTGTACTTAACAGTGCCCATAAATGCATCCCAGAGACCCAAGTCTTGGTGGGCTTTGTATCTCTCTTTTGAAAACAGGAGTAGGAGGGGCTTGTGGAAAGACGGTACATATGGTATTTATTTGGGTGGCCAAAGTGTCAGGTAATAACAAATACTGCTAGTTGTCTCATAATATCAGTTTTGTCCTTCTATGCAGAGCTGAGATCATGAAAAATAGGAATAAAGACTGTAATTCCCAGCGTAACTCACAGCTGCATGTGACCATGGAACTGAGTTTTGCAATTTCTGAAACATGCCCTTAAAGGAAGTGGTGTGTCCCTTCTTCTCCCCTTCATCTATCTTGTTCCTTCAAACAAGGATAAACTGGCTAAAGATCCATTCTAGTGCGCTGTATAGTGGTCCTCTCCCTTGCCCCCAAAAGCTATCCACATTCCAGTCCCTGTGAATGTTACTTAACGTGGCAGACAAGGACTTTGCAGGTGTCATTAAATTAAGGATCTTGAAAAAGGGAGATGATATTATACAGAAGGGCCCTAAATGTGATCACACGTATCTTTGTCAGAGGGAAGCAGAGGGAGATTTGACACAGACAGAAGAGAGGCAGCAGTGTGACCACAGAGGCAAAGACTGGAGTGATGAGGCCACACAGCAAGAAGCTGGAAAAGGCAGGAAATGGATTCTCCCAAAAACCCTCTGGAGGAAGTGCAGCCTTCATGGTTTCAGCCAGTGAAACTGACTGTAGACTTCTGACCTCCAGAACTGTGAGAGAAAAGTCTCTGTCGCTTTGAATCAGCAGTTCATGGTAATTTGTTACAGCAGTCCTAGGAAACTCACGCATCCACCGTGGAAGAGGAGAATGAGAACTACATTATGGAAAACGTGGAGTGGAAATTTGGAAGTGGCTAAGCTACCAGGTAACTACAGAGCCTCCCTAGTACCTATGAGCTTCCTTCATCAAACTTTTAAATGTGAGAAAATAATAAACTTCCATCTTAGTCACAATTATTTGGAGTTTCTGTTATAGGTAACCAAACCTAAAAACAACCAGGAATTGTGTTATTTAACCCTCTGTCTTCAAGCCAAGAGACAAATAAATCATATAAAACAAATGAGTGTCTACCCTAAGAATGAAGTTTGGTATCACTTTTTCCATCTAGTAGTAGGAGGCAGGTAAAGAAAAACTTTTCACCAGAGTTTGACGCCACTTGTTTCCATAACTAGATTCAAGATATGTGGAAATGATATTTTTACTGCAAATGGCTTTATAAGTCAGAGGAATGGTTTCAGTTACATTAAAATAATCGTGATGCACCCTTGATTGTATGCTTTATAGAAACTAGAAATTTTGGGGATTCTTGGACACACTGAAGCATGGTTGAAAATAACTCAGTCTTTGAGATTTTCTTCTGTTCATTGGGGATTATCTCATTATCAACTGTCTGTTCTGTTTGTTTATTAGCATGGGCTTCGCTTCAATTTCAGATCTGAGGTCCACCATCTGGAACAAACTGTGTAATCTCTATAAGCCTCAGTTTCCTCGTAGGTAGAATGGGACCACTTCACAGGGTTGCCGACCAATGAGATAAGGCTGTCTTAGAGGGCCTGCCACAATGTTGGACTTTAGTAATGGGAAAGTCATAGTGACTGTCACTATCCGGATGAGACAGGCCTATTAGGGAGCCAAGAAAATCTACTGACAAGTGTAGATCTTGTGAAAATTAGCAGGAGAAACTTTGGAAGATAGAGTTTAAGTTTTATAGTAATCTATTCCCACCAAAGGTTTGTTTCATACAAAATTTTAGTTTGTACGAAGATTTTTGGGGGTACAACTTTTCCGTCACCGTGGGAATTTTATTTCTATAAGGTGAGAACCATGAAATATTTATTGTAAAAGTAGTTTGCAGAGTAATTAGGGGCTGAAGAGAGCCAGGAAAGGTAGAATGGAGGGCAGAGGGGAAGAAAGGTTTTAGCAACGCAGAATATGCAAGATGGAGAAGAAACTATGTGGCCAGGGGGAGAGTTGAAGCAGGTGTGAGAGGGTGAGACGGACTGAGAAGAAAAAATGAAGAAGTTCGGTGGGGGGCCTGGGGGGTACCATTATTTCTATGGAAATGCTAACCTGTATAGCCTTGGACTGGTGTTGAATTTGAGAAACACCTATTCAGAAAGCTGCAGATTACTGAAAGTTTGTTGTTGTTTTTTTTTCCCATCACAAACATCTAAATTATTTTGTAGGTCTAGGACTATGAATGTCAACAACTCGGGATCAGGAAATCAGAAAGCCATTTAAATCAAAGCAAAGACAGGAAGAGCTGAAATTTTTTTGCAAGCCAGTTATTGTGCTAAGTGCATTAGTATGATTGTCTTAGTTAAGCCACACAAAAATCCTGCATTACTATTTTGTATTTCACATGAGAAATTTGAAATACATATCTGATCCAAGATCAAATGCTTAATAATATTGATATATTAGAAATTCTAATTAATAAGTAGGTTATAATAAAATCCACATTGATTCCATTACACCATGCTATCAGCAATCTTTACTACAGGTACTCTTTGTCTTTCCTGATAAATTTTGGATTTTTTTCCCCGATGTTGTCTTTATAGAAGGCTAATGTAAGTATCTTAACTGTAATAACTTTTCAGAAATATGAAGGCAATTTGAAGCCTCTACTCAATACTGTCTCCTATCTATGCCATATCATTTCAACTGAGTATCTACTTAAGACTCTTCTAATTTTCTCTTCCTTTATGAATGGCATTTTACAATTATATGGTGTCTCCCAACTTGGCAGAAAATTTCATAAGGTCTAGACTAATGCTAGAATAAAGTTCTATGCAGATCAGGAATCACTTTAATCTCTTACACTTTGATATGTCAAAGATGAGAATGAGGTTCCAGAATAAACAGTAAAGCAGCATCTATATAATCCTAGGGGAGAAGAAAACACGGCACATTTCCAGTAATTCCAGACTGTGTAGGAAGACAATATAATTTATGGAGAGGAGATTGATTTGTAGATTAGAAATGGTTTTATGTAGCTCTGAGCTCTGATTGAATTTGCTACTTCTGGACGCCAAGAAATGGAGTCTTTTTATCAGGGTAATGTTTTTATTTATTTGACTTGTATAATATGTCTCAGTGCCTCTAAGAAGTAAATGGAGGCATTATCAATGTAAGTGAGAGTTAGACCCGAGCAGGGATGCTTTGGGGAAGGGTACCCAATCCCTACATAGGTCTGCGGGAAGGAGACTAGAGTGGGTGTCACTGTTAGTCATCCCCAGGTCAACTTGCCTTTATGGCAGGTGAGTGTAATTAAAAGAATTGTCTAATTAGTAATTGCCCTCACTGAAGAAGGAAGTTAATTCCTAGAATTAAAACAACTAGTCTCCAACGAGAGATAAGGACACAAAATAATTTGGAGAAAGCAAATAAATTGATCACTAGAAGAGGCAGAAGAGATCCACCCGCACTCACGGGAGCAGCTTTAACCCAAAGGGAACAATGTAGTAGATGTCTCATGGGAACAAAGCCTTCCTCTGGCTCGGGGTTGGTGCACAAATATTGGATTGTTGCCGGGCTGGCAACAGGTGGTGATATGTCCTCTGCCAACACGTGTCCTTTTCCTTTGATAATGGTGTCCACAATTCTTGATGAATAGTTGGGTAAATTTCCTAGGTTTCTGGGTGGGGACTCAAATCAATAGAACTGTGACACCCTTGAAAGATAACATTGACGTTGGTTAACAGAGGGGTCTGTGACAGGCTGTTACATAATCTTGCATTTCTTTTTCTTTTTTTAAGACTAGCCAGACCAAATACCCCCAAATTATACTTGTCATATCAGAGAGGGATTTAAAAAAAATACAAAAAACTAAGGTCTTCTTAATATTGCAACTATTCAATATTTGAAATGGATTTGAACCAGATATTTTATACTAAGCTAGTCTTGGGTTTAAACCCACTAGACTGTCTTCAGTTATGCCACTAGGCCTTGATACACAAACACAGAGTAAAATTATAAAACCATTATGGCGATGGGAGGGATGACAACTCATAATAAAATACCAATATCATGTTCAAAGTTTAATGATACCTGTTCTAATTCAATGTAACAAAGTAAAAAGAAGAATTGCTTTTAGTTGAATTATTTGAGATAGACTTGTGTATTTACAAGGTATCTGGATAATTTGGAAGAGAACTTCTACTTGCAGCATGCACTAATCTCAGACTGTATTCTCTGAAGTAGAAGTCACACACTTAACAAAATAAATCAAATTCATTTCAATGTTCAGCCTCCCTTACCTGAGATGGGGCAGGGGTGGGGACAGTCAATTTTGGATACTTCCCTTTTCTAGGTTTGTATCCATGATCGAAGGACATTACAGAGATGCCTAAGTACCCTGATATCTCTTAACATATCCACCATCTCATCTGAGCCTTGGGCATTAGCCCACACAGGTAGCCTCTGTGGTATCTCTTGTTCCCACCCACAAGTCCCCTTCAGAAGTGTCACTGTGTATACTTGTCCCAAGCCAGGCCTGGGTAACCCAATCTTTCTGCTGTTTCTGTGCTGAGGTGTGGCAATCACCATCTCTTTATAGTCCATCTGCCTACACAAAGCACACAACCATCCTCTCTCTTTATAGGAGACAGGGAAGGAGGTGGAAAGAGGGCACCTCTCCCTGGAACTCCAAGCCTATCTCTGTTCAACTTGCTTCCTCCCATCTGTCCTGTCTCCCTACCCACCCAAATGAATCGTTTTCTAGTCTGTGGTGGGCCAGCAGTCAACTCTCTGATGATTTTCTTTCCATTTGTTTTGTCTTTGCAGCATCCTCACTGTCTTCAGGCTCTGGGTTTCTCAGTGTCATCACTATTGACTTTAGGGCTGGATGTGTTGTTGGGGTGGGGCCTGTTCTGAGCACTATAGGGTGTTGAGCAGCATTCTTGGACTCTGCCCACTAGATGCCCCCAGTCATGACCACAGCAAATTGTCTCTAGGTCTTGCCAAGTGCTCCTGGGAGGCAAACTTGCCCTTGGAGAAGAACCACACCTTTAAAGGCATATGCTTTTGGAAACCAAAGCCAGTCAGATTCCTTGGAGACCAGAAACCGTGAACAAGAGAGCTGGCAGAAGGGGTGACCAAAGGAGAGGTGGGAAAGTGGGCATTTCTATTTGAAATTTTTCATCTGTCTTCTACTTAACATGAAGGAAAAGTGGATAGAAAATATTAGGATAGCTACACACACAAGCACTTCCATATTGAATGTAGATACTTCAATGTTAGCCAGAGTTCTGGCTTTGTATTTTTTACATAGTAATTTTTTTCTCCTTATCAGCCACAGCTCTCACCTTTCCAAAATGGAAACTTCACACCGTTAACGTAAATAGACACAAATTGATGCAAATAAAAATCGGTTTCAGAAATATAGACATTAAAGTTGTGCATGTTTAGGTTGGGCTTGGTGGCTCACACCTGTAATCCCAGTACTTTGGGAGGTCAAGACCAGCCTGAGCCTAGTCTCTACAAAAAAAATTAAATTAAAAATAAACCAGGAAGGGGGAAAGGAGGGAGGGGAGGCATGGGATAAAAACTTACCTGTTGGACACAATGAGCACTATTCTGGTGATGGACACACCAAGAGCTCTAACTTAAACATTATGCAAGGTGTCTATGTATCAAAAACATTTGTATCCCCTTAATATTTTGAAATTAAAAAAATAAAGTTGAACATCTTTAAAATTGGATTTTTCTAAAATACATGAAATTTTTCTAATATAAATTAAATCAAATAGAGAATCTCATATAGAACATCCCTATGGCATCTTATTGAACATACACAACACTAAACATTGACATGCATGTGTAGCATCCACTGCACCACACTCCCCAAGAAGGAATAGAAAAAGTGCTAAATTGTAAAGAATTCAATTTCTGAGACACTTTGAGTTTCTGAACTTTAGAGAAAGGAAGTCACTTACCTTGTATTTCCCCATGACTGATCTATGATTAGCCAAATAGAAATGTCAAAGCCTGCTGACAGAGCAAGAATAATGAGTGTATGTTTATGCCTTTTGTCAATGGTCCAGAAGATCAATTACCCAGTTGACCAACACCAAGTATTTCCTCCAATAGATGAATCTTGAAAAAAGAGGTTTGCAGATGCAATTCACATCCAGGTGGTTCATTGGCCTTTTTGACACTTTCTTTCTCAATCACCTTTCCCCAGGCAAAGGAAATTTAAAAACCTACAAAGATCACCAATCTTGCTTTCTCCCAGTCAGTGTTTACTAAGCAATGGACTGGCAGGTGTGTTCATTCTAGTGGGCAGAAATAGTTTGGGGAATGGTGAGGCAGTTATTTAGGATGTTTGCCAGTGAATACTTGGCCCCTCTTCCCACTCCATCACATGAGAAAAGAACCTAAACCATCTGATATTGTGCGTATTTCCTCCATGTGAGGGTGATGGTCTTTAAACCAGCCACATCTAAGACATTGTGCTTTTGCTGGGAAAGATTATGGTGGAATGATTTTATGCTAATATGATGATTTTTTTACTTTGAAATTATTTTCTCAAACACAATGCTAATATAACACTAATACTTTGGAGCTTTGTCTGAGCTCCAAAGGTGAAAATTTGAAGGTGTGAGTTATTCTATATAAAATGTTTTATTTTTTCAGGTTTCATTTTATTTTATTAATTCTCAAAGATTCATACTCATATTCTTTCATAAATAAATGTAAATATCTGAATTGAAAGTTAATGGAATTAAAAATTATCAGGAAATGGATATAAGAGAAAATATATTTTGTTAGCCAACATAAAAAATATTTATTTCCTTAGTAAACAACTAAAAGCAAATTAAAACAAAAATAGAATCTATATTTTTACTTATCAAATTGGCAGAGATTAAAAAAATTAGGACATTCAATACTGGAGATAGTATATTGCTAGTTAGAGAGAGAAATGTTATAGCTTCTTCAGAAAATAATTTGACAATATGTAGACAGGGTCTTGTAAATTTCCAACTCTGAGACAGGTAATTCTAAATCTTGGAATCTATCCACAGAAGATCATCTAAAATACAGAGAAATTGTTGTGGATAAAGGTGCTCATGGCCGGGCGTGGTGGCTCACGCCTGTAATCCTAGCATTCTGGGAGGCCGAGGCGGGCAGATTGCTCAAGGTCAGGAGTTCAAAAGCAGCCTGAGCAACAGCAAGACCCCGTCTCTACTAAAAATAGAAAGGAATTAATTGGACAACTAAAAATATATAGAAAAAATTAGCTGGGCATGGTGGCGCATGCCTGTAGTCCCAGCTACTTGGGAGGCTGAGGCAGGAGGATCGCTGGAGCCCAGGAGTTTGAGGTTGCTGTGAGCTAGGCTGATGCCACGGCACTCACTCTAGCCTGGGCAACAGAGTGAGAGTCTGTATCAAAAAAAAAAAAAAAAAAAAAAGGTGCTCATTGTAGCACTATTTAGAATAGGAAGTAAAAGAGAAACCAAAGTATTTGTCAATACAAGAAATTCAAGTAAACCATGGAATATCCACTTAAATGTATATGTAGACATCAAATATGCTCATGATTATTTGTAATAATGGAAAACACTCATATTATAATATTTAGTAAAAGCATTGTAAAAATTATACATATAAATTATGTAAAAGAAATGCTTAGAAAAAAGAATAAAATACAGTGAAATATTAATATTTGTTATTTTTCTACAGTGAGGCTATGGATAAATCTTTTAAAATTTAAGTCAAATTTTCCAAATTTTCCAAAAATTCTATATTCATCCTTTATTCCTTTATATTTGGAAAAAAATAAATTTTATTTTTAAAATGCATATATATTTTTAAGTGATTACTCTGTAACCCTCATCTCACAAGTACAGTGTTTATATTAACTACTGTATTTTTCTTTCAAAATGAAAGGAAAACACTTAAAACATGACTATAACTTCATATCCTAGTAATACCATTTTTTTTTCAGTTAGTCAACCTTTGGCTGTCTTTGGTAAAATTGGTCATCCTTTAAAATTATGATAATCTTATGTTTCATATCTTGTTACAATTTTTACATATCATACGTCAATTTTATTTCCAGAATTTCATGTATCCAGTCTTCTCTGTTAGGTTTGCAAGATATTGTCTGAAACTATCAACAAACTAATTCTTGGTGACCGCTTGTGTTTCTTTCCTTATTTGCTTCCTAGTATAGTACTCCTCTTCTAGCTAGAATTTCAAAAGGCTCTCATTCCTCTGTTTGGTAAATTAAAAAAAAAAAATGTTACACCCGTGGGCCTTCCTCCTCTGCTCTTCTGTATTATTAGTGTTCTGCGTGGTTGGCATGAGAGGTATCAGACCTAGGGTTATTCTAGCTGTCTTTTGCCACCAATCATCACAGGATTCCTGGACTATGGAGTAACTTTTAGGTCACGTGTGTGTGTGTGTGTGTGTGTGTGTGTGTACACCTGTACATGCATACAAATATCAGTAAAAATGAAAAGTGGAAAAATATAAAAGAAATTAAAAAAATCATTTAACTTCAAAAATCTTAACTAATACTTAAGTAGTTCTCAATGTGTGGTCTCAGGCCCCACCACAGACCTGTTGAATGAGAAGCTGTGTTTTAGAAAGCCCTTCATGTGATTTTCATGCACACTAAAGTTTAAGAACAGCAGATAGAAGTAAGATGGCTGACTAGAGACATCAGTCGCCAGATCGTCTCAGGAAGAAAGAGAAGTTTTAGATGAAAAAAAATAGCTCAGATGGAATTCTGAGGGGAAAATGCCAGAACCTACGGAAGATACCATGGGAAGAAATTGTGGAGCACAATAGGAAGGAGTGAGATTTCAGCAGAGATCAATCCCCAAGGAAGCTGGAGCCCTGTGGAAAGGGTAGGTGGGGGTTTTGTCCTCCTCCCCTCACACCTCTGGCAGACTGAAGGTTCCTGAGCTGCTGGAGAGCTTCTTTACCCTCACAAACTCAAAAGCTGCTGCCACCAGTGACCTGGGAGCTTCTTGAGAAAAAAGGACTGGGATGCCAGTCCTCTTGGGGTCAGGCCCTGTCACCACAGACCTGAGCCAAGGTGGCGGGCACCATACTGCTTCTCCACCCATGACGTGTCTTTGTCCTCCCCAGGGAGCTTCAGCCCTTCAGTTTTATTATCACTGATCCCCACACAAACATTTCCCAACCTCTGCCCAGACTGCAGTGGCCACAGGGAGCTAGTGAGTCCCAAGGGAAATGTGTAATCCCAGAGCTTGGACATTCTCGGTGGGCTGCCTTCAGGGAAAATGGACAAAGGAGATTAGAGTGCCAGCTCTCCTCCATTCAGACTCTGTCCCTCCCTCTCTCCTCCCCCACCCAATGCTGCTGAGTGGCACAGGTGCCTCCAGGGATGATTGAGCTGGAGCTCTTGGGAGCAGCTGCTTCCCCTCCGTTGGTACACCCACCACACTGAAGCTTCCATAGAGAGTGGGGCTCATGTCTTTCCTCCGAAAGACTTGCAGTAGACAGACCAATGGGTTAGACTGTTAGCTCTGTGCCTGTTGGCCCTGCTTGGTGCTGATCCAGCAGAGCAGGGAACATGCTGAATTGGAGAGACATTAAGCCTATTTGAGCATTCCATGGACAACTTGGGACCAGCACGCTTCTCCTTGGCATGGTCACGGACTTAACCTGGGGGACTAGGGGACAGGCCCACAGGCCGGATCCTATACATCCTGGACTCAATCATGTTGTTCAGGGACACAGAGGGAAAATTTGTGACCTAACCTTGGGAGGTGAGGGAGCCCATGTGGGCCACCCTAAAAGGAGAGTGCAGTGTGGATCTGAGTTGCAGAGTACTCATGGAGCACCCCTTCCTCGACATGAAGGCTGCATTTTGGATCCACAGTGGGATCCTGGGAAGAGAATCTCCCATCCCACAGCACCACTGCTGGTGAGCTTAGCTAGTTTGGGCTGCTGCCTGTGGCCAGATAGATACCAGAAGGAGATACATGGGGCAAGGGAAGAGAGAGAAAAGTGAAACCCACGCCTGACTGTCAGTCTGTGAATGCCAGATGGCCCCTAAACTCTCTGGTTTGGTGGGGCTGATTCATCCCCTCCCTGGTGGCTTTCTCCAGTGGTCTGTGATAGAAAAACTCAACAAACTAGGCATAGGAGGAGCATATCTCAAAAGTATAAAAGCCATATATGACAAGCCCACTGAACGGGGAAATGTTGAAAACATTCCCCCTGAGAACTGGAACAAGACAAGGGTGCCCATTGTCACTACTTCTATTCACAAACTGTATATCTGACAAAAGACTAATATC
>CAUYRT010013766.1:0-24904 GCA_963574885.1 Lepilemur ruficaudatus
AGTTCGAAACCAGCCTGAGCAAGAGTGAGACCCCGTCTCTACTATAAATAGAAAGAAAGAAATTAATTGGCCAACTAAAGATATACATAGAAAAAATGAGCCGGGCATGGTGGCGCATGCCTGTAGTCCCAGCTACTTGGGAGGCTGAGGCAGGAGGATTGCTTGAGCCCAGGTGTTTGAGGTTGCTGTGAGCTAAGCTGACGCCACGGCACTCACTCTAGCCCGGGCAACAGAGTGAGACTCTGTCTCAAAAAAAAAAAAAAAATAATAATAATAATAATAAATTGGAATTATTCTGTCAATTTCTTCTAAAAAAAACATCTCCCAGTGACCTGTAGACCGTAGTGCCTGAACACATGGTTCCACAGCTGGGCTCTGTGGCCTTGGGCAGACTCCTAAGCCTCTGGTTTTTATCTGCAGTGTGAGGACATCACAGGTGCCCCCTGCATAGTCTGCCCACCATCAGGACCCACCGCAATGACTTAGATAGCACTTTCCAGAACAGTTTCTCTCGCCACTTCCTCCTCCAGGGCTCTGAGCCCGTGTCCAGAAGCTGCACAGTGCACTCTACTCCCACCAGAACTGCTCTGGGGTCCCTTTGCCCAGCACCAGCCTTCCTCGCAGACCACCACACTGGCAGCCGGGCTCCTGCCGCCGCCGCCCACCACCCGCCACCTGCCGCAGGCATGTGCCCTGTGCCCTCCCAGGCAGCTGGGATGGCCAGACCTGCAGCTGCACCCTGGCCTCTCAGGAGCCACTGGGCGGCAGGGTTAAGACTGCCCGCAGCAGCCGCGCCTCCAGACCAAGCCAAGAGGACTGTAGTTTAGAACTGCGTTTGCCTTGTTGTGAGCCCAGGGGATGGCCCGTCCCTGTTCCCTGTTGTCCAGCACCTTAGCTGGGAGGACTCAAGTGGCGGAGGCTGCTGTGGCAGTCTCTCCTCTAGCATGCCTGCTGCTCCAAGGCTGGCTCCAGTGGAACTGTCCACTGGAGCAACAACTTGAGGCTTCTCAAAGCCGGCAGCCAGAGCCCAAGGAAGAGTGAATGTACCAAGAAAACCAGGAGAAAACTGTGTGGGTTTTTGCTGGCTTTGCCTCCCCAGTCAGGCGCCATCACTGCTCCCCCATTCAGTGGGTTATAAGAAAGTCACTAGGGCCAGCCTGGCCAGGTCACGCCATGCATGGTCACAAGCAGAAGAGCTGGGCGGTTGGAAGTTATTGCTGTGGCTGTCTCTGGACAATACAATCTCTCACAGTTTCCATCTCAGAATAATGTTTTTAATGAATAAATAAAATGCACAGAATTACGAAGGAAACCAATTACATACAATTTAAACACATCATTTGTGGTCTAGTAAGACATGTGCGTCTTCACTGACACATTAGGAAAGCAAGACCCAGTGCTGGGTCTAATTGCTGCTAGTTACCAACTGCTCGGTTTCGACGAGCTTGGATGATACTCGGAGAAACCTGCCATGACTGTGACGTGTGCGTGTCTGTGGTTTCTATTGGTGACAGGATCACAGGTCCAGAGAAGCCTCGTGGTTTGTGGCTTACATTCATAAGTGAATTTTCTTCTTTTGTAAAAACTGTATTGGGATTACAGCTAGAGATTAATTTAAGGAGAATTAGCATTTTAAAATCTTCTGTATTTTGACCCCAGAACATGATAACATCATCCCAGCTATTCAAATGTAAATCTGGTTTTGCTCCTCATGTGCATTTCTGCATATATATTGTACACACTTCTGCTAATATTCCTTTTAAATGTTGTTGTCTGTGTGGCTATCATAAATGACATCTTTTCCTTCAGTATATTTTCTAATTAGAGATTATTTTTATGTAGAGTATCTATTGATTTTTTTATATAAACTTTGCTTGCACTGTGTTTTCCTGGGCCTTCCATGTGTGCTGTCAAATATTATCTGCAAACAGTGGTAATTTAGTCTTCTGCTGACCAAGTTTCACATCTTCCATTTTATTCCTTGGTAAGCTGGATTGCTTCCAGGACAATATTAAATAAAGATGTTATATTGCATTTACTTTCTTGTTCCTGACTTTTCTCGTTTCTAGCACGAAGCATAACACTGGATTCTGACTGGAGATATCAATAGTGAGAGACTGAATACAACTAAAGGACAATGGCCAGATTGCACATAAAAATAGAACTCTTTCCCACAGCCTGCAGCCCAGCCCAGGAGCCCAAACCAGTATCTACAATAAGCAGCACGCACAGCCAGCGTGCCATGGGTCAGACTTGCACACAGTCAGGCCGCTATCTCTCACAAGCAGCCCAGGAAGCCAAACACCGATGTCGGTGATCCAGCAATTCCACTCCTAAGCATTTACCCAAAAGATCTGAAACCAGTCTGTCAAAGAGACGCCTGCATTCCTGTGTTCATTGCAGCACCATTCACAGTAGCCAAGTCATGGAATCAACCTGCGTCCGTCAACAGATGAACAGATAAGGAAATGTGGCATGGATTCACAATGGAATACTATTCAGCCTTAAAAAGGAAGAAACTCTGTTATTTGCAACAACATGGATGGAACTAGAGAACATCATTCTAAGTAAAATACGCTAAACACAGAAAGACAAATACCGAATGTTCTCGCTTGTGTGTAGAAGCTAAAACAATTGAACTCATAGAAACAGAGCGTAGAACAGTGGTTACAGAGGCCAGGGAGTGGAGGGAAAGTGGAGATGATAATCAAAGGGTACGGAGTCTCAAACAGGAAAAAACCATTTGTTTTTGTTTTTTGGTTTTTTGAGATCTTATAAATAGCATGGTAAATATAGCTAATAATTGAGTACTAACAATCCATAAGAGAGTAAATCTCAATATTCTCATCACAACAAATGTCAAACATTTGAGGTACTGGATAGGTTAATTAGCTTGGTTTAATCATTCCACATTGTGTTCAAAAATCAAAACATCTCTTTGTACCCCATAAGTACATACAACTATAATTTGTCAATACGTAATTTATTTATTTATTTATTTATTTATTTATTTTATTTGAGACAGAGTCTCACTCTGTTGCCTGGGCTAGAGTGCCGTGGTGTCAGCCTAGCTCATAGCAACCTCAAACTCCTGGGCTCAAGCGATCCTTCTGCCTCAGCCTCCCAACTAGCTGGGACTACAGGCACACACCACCATGCCTGGCTAATTTTTTCTGTATATTTTTAGTTGGCCAATAATTTCTTTCTATTTTTAGTAGAGACGGGGTGTCGCTCTTGCTCAGGCTGGTCTCATACTCCTGACCTTCAGCGATCCTCCTGCCTCAGCCTCCCAAAGTCAATACGTAATTTAAAAATAAAAATAAATAAAAATTGTGAAAACTGACAGCTTTCCTGATTTTTGCCCCCACTTCCAGCATAGGACCCACCAGAGAAAGCCAAGCCCTTAGCCCATCACGCTGAGGACGCCCCTAGCGTGCCACTCCCCTTCGCCAGCCAGCAGCCTCCTGCCAGGCACACCCGGCCTTGCCCCTCTCCTTCGAGGAAGCTGTCTTGCTCCGGCGCCTGCCTTCGAGGCTCTGCCAAATGCAGTGACGGCGGCTGATTCGTTGCTAGAGCAATCTCTGAATAAACAGCCTTAGTTGTTCTCATTTGGGTGATACTGATTTATTTCCACAGTAAATAAACAATAAAAAAACCAACATCCTGAAGAGACAAGATTCTTAATTTTAAACTTATACATAATTTCATTTATTTTTTATGTAAAGGGTAAAATGGCCCTGTGATATTCAGTTTATAACTACAAAAGATGCTAATCTATAAACTCAAGAATAATCTATAAATTGCCTTTGTTGGAATGTTAGAAGGTTTGTTATAGAAAATTGTATTTATTCAGTGAAATTTAGAAAGAATGTTTGTCATAGAAAACTGCATTTAGGCCAGGCATGGTGGCTCACACCTGTAATCCCAGCACTTTCGGAGGCCGAGAAGGGAGTTTGAGACCAGCCTGGGCAACGTAGTAAGACCTCATCTCTGTTTAAAAACAGAAAGAAAAAAAAAAAAAAGGAAAAAACTGCATTTGTTCACCAACATTATCATAACCTACTCATCAGCTCTTACCTCCTTAATCTTCTGAACATTATCCATATCAATACACAAAAACGATAAATTATGTTGAGAATTAAGAAAAATACATCTAGATATTTCTTCCTGCTGACTTTTTAAAAACATAATATAAAATCTTTTTCATGAACAATTTCAAACCTCTGTAACTTCATCCACAAATTTAAAACAATTCCACAATATTTTATGAAATTTGAGCAGGTAATTCCAAATTTCATTAGGAAAACAAAACACAAAGAAGTAGCCAAGAAAGTTTTTAAAAGATGAAATGAAAGAGAAAATGTTCTTGCCAGATATGGAAGCACACATCACCAGACATACGCTACGCGATACAATGCACGCATCCCAGAAACTCAAATATTGGCACAGAGTTGGACACATAAAATGATGGCATGGAATAGAGATTCTTGGAACAGTTACATCAGAAACTCAGATGTCTATCTCACATCGTGCAGGTATAAATTCCTCACGGAGTAAAGCATAAACATGAAAACGCTGTAAAAGTATAGGAGCACATTTTACAAAGTTGGGTGGAAAAAAGCTTCTCAAGCAATATAAGAAAGCACAGGAATGATAGGAGTGTGATAACTAACTACATAAAAATTTAAAACTTCCACGCAACAAAAGATTCTAAACAAAGTAAAAAGATGACAGAACAAGTATATGCACCATGTCTGTAAAAGGTTTATATTCACAGTGTGTATTTCCTTCAACTCTGATAAACGAATTTTTAAAATAGGCAAACAACCCAATACAAAAATTAGACAAATGGCCTACAAGGGTATAAAAATAGTTTTACCTTTAGTTTTACCTTTAGTAATAACTGTGGGAATTGGTAAAAATATCTCTGATGGAACATGTTATCTTTCTCAGATTGACTTTCCCTGTGTCATACATAACACACTACAGAGAAGAGAAGAAACTGGTACAGCTATTTGCTGGCAAGCGCCTACTGCTCTTCGTGACGTCCACACCTGAATAGAATGTATTACTGCTTGCAAGTACTTACCCCCATTTGCTGTAAGAGGAGTTCCCGTGCCAGTCCTCAGCCATGAGCCTTTCAAGGTCTTCCCCCAGGACAAGAGTATGTCCTGGATTGCAAGGCCTAAAACTTCAAGTGCCACCTTGGCAACCTTGAGCCTCAAAGGGCCTAACTGGGAGTTCTCCTGCCCTCACCAGATACACCCGCCCCTCCCCAGGGAGAAAGGCTCCCTACTCAGCTAGTTCCAGACCAGCTGCACCCTGCTGGTCCTTAACCTAATGGGTGTCACCTCACTGCCAGCCTGCAGAATTAGTCAAAAGCCAATCACATTGTCCTGCAGGAACCCGAGGGCACTGCCTCCTCCTGTTACTACAAAGCCTCCACCCACAGCCCCTGCCGGCTCACTCTGCTCCTGAATGCAACCCCTGTGGCTCTGTGTGGCATGGAGTGTGGTGTCCTCCTCCCCCAGGCTGTGAGTACCTGTGACTAATGACCGGCTGCGAACCTCACCTGCCCAGGGTCAGTGTTGTGTGTTTGGCCATCTCACACTGTTCAGGGTGGAGGACCCCTCCTTCACCAGCAGGGTGACCATGCAGCACATCCAAGAGGCAGCATGAAGGGGTATATTGGCTCCCTAGGGAAGATCCCAATGCCCTAATTTTCCTGGTTCAGATTCTAGAGAAGAGGGAAATCTTTCTGCTACACCATCACTTAGGTTCTTTTCTTCATAGCAGCTATGTCTACCTAAAGTGATCATTTTTTTTTTTTTTTTGAGACAGTGTCTCACTCTGTTGCCCAGGCTAGAGTGCCGTGGCATCAGCCTAGCTCACAGCAACCTCGAACTCCTGGGCTCAAGCAATCCTTCTGCCTCAGCCTCCTGAGTAGCTGGGACTACAGGCATGCGCCACCATACCCGGCTAATTTTTTTTCTATGTATATCTTTAGTTGGCCAATTAATTTCTTTCTATTTTTAGTAGAGACGGGGTCTCACTCTTACTCAGGCTAGTTTCGAACTCCTGACCTTGAGCGATCCACCCGCCTCGGCCTCCCAGAGTGCTAGGATTACAGGCGTGAGCCACCGCGCCCGGCCTAAAGTGATCATTTTAAAATGAATCTGCTGATCTCTTTTCTGTCCCCCACCACAACAGAGGCACCTTTTTACCTGGGCCTTCTCAGTCTCCTCAGCTCCTGGGACTGTACCTGGGGCATCCCAGCTCTCCGGGATATCTCCTGGATCATGAAATGAAGTTTTGCACCCTTCGGAAAAGTGAAATTAAATTCTTACTCACAAAAAGGACCACTAAGGAAAGCATGTAGGTTGTTTTGAGAATTTGAATTTCATCCAGGGTATAGTCATCAATGAGTAATGAAGTCACTTTTTGTATTAGGAAATTATAAATTGTAAAGTTATAGTTGCTGTGGGGATGGGAAGTGTTGGAGGGAGGCTGGGCTCTTGTAAAGCCACAAACACGTCGCGCCTGTTATCCAGACTTGAGGGACAGGAGCAGGCTGAATTCTAGGTGCAGGTGGACGTGACAGCATCTGCTGCTCTTCCAAGGAAAGGTCAGGGCCCTGTGTCCCTTCTGCCCCCTGGGGCATCCTCCAGCATAAGGGATCTTAATCAGGAGACCTAGAGCTTGCCCAGTTTTGCAAATTCCCCGAAAATGGCACGCACGTTTTTCTGGAGGATGAGTCTATAGCTTTCATCAGAATCTCAAAAGGACCTAAGACCAAAAGAAGGTTAAGGCTAATGGTCTAAATGCTTATGGCTCAGGGGGAATAAGTCAGCAAAGTGGGTCAGCCCTCTGAGTGGCTGGATTTTTCTTTCCCTAGAGCAAATCCACAGTGAAAACTCTCACGAGGACGACGGTTCTCTGCAGCCAAGGCGGTGAGGAACAGAATAGGAGTGTGAGAAATGCCAACTTTCTCCCTAGGCCTGAGATTTCCAGGTGTCCCCTTCTCACTCACGCTCCAGGGAGAGAGCAGAATCCACCTGAGGAGAGCACCCCTCTTCCTCACCAGGGCCCACACCTCCTCTCCAGGCACCTCCTTCCCCGCCTCTGCGTCCCTCGCTCAGGGAAAGCTGCACACCTCATTCCCCAACTGTCTTCCTCTCCCAGGGCCTCCCTCGCTCCTCTGCAGGCTAACACAGTCTAGCATCCCGGTCATTCAGAAACATACTGTCCCTGGCCTCACACCCCCTGTGTTTCACGACACGACTCATTTAGCATCTGTCTGCACTTGCATCTCCATCCAGTAGGGGAGGAAAGTTACTTTCTCCTCTACCGTCCTCCTCCTCTACCGTCCTCTGTTCTCTGGCTGGGCCTGCAGATTAGACTGAGAAAAGGCGTTAACAAGAGAAGAGGAAATTCATTGGTGTGTGCATCAAATCTACACACAGGAGCACTCAAAGATTAGTAACTGAAAGGGGTGGTTAGAACTTGGGCTTCTAAAGCACCTTAACAAAGAACAATAAAATTATGGAGCAGTGACGAGACAAAGGAAAGGACCGGGCTTCTAGGAGGCAAACTGTGGGAGGGTGGGCACACCGGGCGGCTGATGGGGACGGGACGGCTGGTCGGGAGGCCTGGCATGTAGATTCCTCTGGGCTGTCTCCTGTGATTAACAATTCACTTCTGTCCCTCCTGGTAGAGAGAGAAGGGGGTCACCTTTACCAATTTCTGTCCTGCTTTTAAGCATAGAGAGGAAGGGCAGCGAGCTGTTCTTGAGCTTGCCTTCTCAATTGCCTTCAGTTCAAAGTATTCGTTATGACAAATTTGGGGGTGGCATATTCTGCTACTCTAACATACCCTTCAACTACTTCAGTGAGGCTTCCAGCTCAACCAGGCCACCGAAATCACTCCTCTGGTGGTCACTGATGCCCTCCCTGCCGGCAAGTCCAGCGAATGCTTCGGCGTCCTCACCCGCTCAACCTAGACGCCCCTCCCCGCTGCTTTGAAACCTTCTCAGAGCCCAGTCTCAGCTGGGGCCCCTCTGCCTTGCAGGGGCCATAATGGCCCGCTGATTTCCCTTCCTCCTTTGGTAGCTTCCCCCAGCCCCCTGGTTTTAAATAACACCCAGATGCTCCCAAACTCATAATCAGCCCAGAATCCTTCCCTGGACTGCAGACCCAAATTTCCACTCCTTACTTACTGTTTCAATACCTGAGTTGTCGAAAAGTTAAATTTCACCAGCATTCTTCACTTGCCCTTTTCTCCTATCCCAGTAAACAGGGATTTACCCAATCTCAAGTCAAAGCCTGAGAATTCATCCCTGATTCTTCCCTTCCCCGCATGCACCATGTGGGGGAAATACACGCAAACACATAGATTTGGTCTATAACATAATCTATAATATAATATTCTAGATCTGACTCATTATAATAATGTATATAAAATCTAATAACCTCTATATAATATAATAATAATCTACATATACGATAATACTCTACAGTAGCATAGATCCATCAGCGGCTCTCCCCTGCCTGTGACTCGGCAACGCTGCCCACTGCCTCGGCCATAGAGTCCAGGCTCTCGGGAGGCTGCCGCCTCTTCCACCTGGTCTCTCTCTGTCTAAGCTCCGGCCAGCCTCTGGTCCCACCTGTGCCCTCAGCATGTTCAGCCCATACATCCTTGAGGCCTTGGCGCTGGCTGCTTCCTTCCCACATCCTTAAAACTCAACCTGGAAGCCCCTTTGTGAGACATGCACTGCCTCACCACCATTCCACCTAAAGCTTCAAACAAGCCCCCAAACCTGAATTATCTTGTTTACCTGAGGGCTGACGTGTTTCATTTCTTCCCCGGGTGTCTCCTGTTGCTCGATGACTTTCCACAATGGGCCACACAAAACTTCTTGAAGCTGCTGTCTACACTTGCTTGTCAACCCCATACCCCTCCAGGACAGTAAACACTGTTTTTCCAGTTCCTAGCACAGAGCTTTGGATTAATAGGCACCCGACATACATTAACAGGCACCCGACAATTATTTCTTTATGTAATGGATGGCTGAACAAGCAAATAAATGAGCAAATCCCATGTCCTAGAACTGGGTTATGTAAACCACTGGTTCTGGATATGCAAATTGAAAAATGAAATGTTTAAATACAAATTTACAAAAAGCAGAAGAAAATGAACATCTTTATCCATTTTCTGGATGGGAAGAAACGTTTAAGCTTTATATCAATGGAAGAAATTACAAAAGTAGAAAGTTGATGTTATCGACAGCATTGAAAATATAGAAAATGTAAAATTAAAAACAATTTTCATGTTTAAAATTAAATACAACGAAGAGGGAGTATGTAGCAACAGAAGAGATTAGTACCCTTAATATTCATGATTTGTACTTACTGATTAGAGAAAACATGACCTTCCCCCCACACTGAGGACAGAAAACATAAACAAACTATTTATAAAAAAAGATCAATTAAAGGGAAAGTATATTTGACCTTATTAGAAAGAAAAAATTCAAGTCAAAACAATAATATCCATTTTTGCCTATCAATTTTTGAAAACGTTACATATATCATAATGCATCCTTAGTGGCTAAACTATAATGAAACTGCTGAAGGGAAAATAATTTGGTACAATTTTGTGATTTTAAAAAAATGCCTTAAAATGGTGTTATGACCATCAACCCAGTAATACCACATCTCAGAATCAATCCTTAAAGATATAATCAGAAAGAGCAGAAAGGATTTAGGCACAAAATTTCATCTCTGTATTACTGAAACAATTTAAGAATTTGCCTTAGAAACAATTTAAGATATAATTATTAGAGTAATAGTTAAATAAAGTGTTGCTCATTTATGTGATACACTATAATGTAGCCAATAAAACATTTACAAAACTTGTGTAATAGCATGACAAAATTCCTATGATGTAATGTAAACAAAAAAAGAAAAAATACGATATCATACACACACACACACATATATACATGGATGTGTATTAAAATTTAAAGAAAAATGGCCAGGCACAGTGGCTCACTCCTATTCTCTGAGCTCCTAGGGAGGCTGAGGCAGGAGGATCACTTGAGCCCAGAAGTTCAAGGCTGCAGTGAGCTATGATGACACCATTGCACTCCAGCCTGGGAGACAGAGTGAGACCCTGTCTCTAAAAAAAAAAAAAGAAAGAAAAAAAGGTAATTTCTATTACATGAGATGACACAAGGGCAACAAATTCAGGACTGTTTTAAAATGTAGGTTTTATTATTATTCAGGGACAGTAAGGCCAACAGATCAAGACACAACTGCTGTTGAAAAGATAGTTTGCTCCTATCTTTTCACGTCACTCTATGGGGGCGGGGGCAGGGGGGGAAACACCAGCGTCAGTCAAGAGCCCGAGGGAGAGAGGGAGAAATGTGGGCAAGAGGCTTGGTTGTGTTTTTTGTGGGAAGAAATGAGCAAGAGAGGTAGGCAGGCTTAGGATTGGCTCTGTCCCTAATCGTCTGGGACCTGTCCTGGGGTGATGTGGGCAGGCGGACAAGTGGCCCAGAGTGCGAGAGCCCCATCGAGGAGGTGTGCGGTGCGGGCTGTAGAGTGTGTGGTCTGTATTTGCAAAGCACACTCTTGTGTGAATCATTTACTATCTCTCTACACTGGCAGGCCCTCCAGGGTCCACAAGGCTGGATGTCAGAGCATCAGAAACACAGACAATGAAAGACCTGGTTAATACACCAGGGAAGGAAGGCAGGATTTTCTAAGGGCGAAGGGTAATCTGAAAAATGCTTTTCAGATCTTGGAGGAAGAGTAATAGACAAAAGAATAAAAATGGGAATTAGAAAGATAATAATATTCCTCAATTTAAAATGAAAAATCTTCTTTATAAATTTCTTTAATCTCTCATTCAATTATTTATTCTTATAATTAATTTTTTGGTAGTTTCTCAGTCTCTGTCAATTTCTGGTATTGGAGTAAGAAGAGGCCATCTAGAATTTGCTCTGTTGGGAGCAATACTGCCATTGGGCACTCACCCAGAATTATCTGGGGAACTAAGTAAAAATATGCAGGTTAGGAAGGCTTGGGTGGGGCTTGGGCATTAGTATTTAATAAGCTTCCTTGTTGATTTACATGTGCCCCAACATTTGAGAACCATTGGTTAAAACCTTTTCTTCCTCCTGTGCTCAGGGAGGGCTTCAAAGAGCATAACAAATTGCTTGGATTAAGGCAGATCTGAGAAAAAAGGAGATCTTCACCATGGGATGACCTTGTAATAGGGAAACAGTGCTGGAAGCAGGCTCCTGAGTTGCTCTCGAAGAGTGCGGGGATCAGAGGCTGCCAGAGGAGCAGCAGTAGGGCTGAAAGGGGCAGGGAAGGGTCAGAAGGGCCCTAAAAAGAACAGTGGCAAAATCTCCCTGTGGTTTTATCTGGGAGCCTCCATGTTAAGCTCAAAAATGCCCCTGAAACTTGCATATGGCAGACAACGAGATATCAGACTCGTGGGTTTGATATCGTGGGTCTGACTCGCCTGCCTAGGGTCTCTTACAGGTTAAACTGAAGAAACCAGGTTTGGTTATAAAACGAGAGTCTGTCAGGCTCCCTCGGAATTTGCTTTTCTCAGTGACACTTCTGGAAAGCCAGTGAAAATGCACTGATTCTCAGAGCTGGCAGCCTGAGAGCAGCCGCACAGCAGACCATTCCCAGCATTGCAGCAGAGAGCAGCGACTGGCTGGCAGGCAGGGCTCTGCGTGCAGAAGAGAGGAAGGGGAAGAGGAGGGAAGGAGCCACCAGAAAGGGAAAGGGGAAAAGAGGAAAACCAGGAAGGAGAAAGGGGGAGTGAACTTATGAAACTTTACCATGTCCCAAGTGTTATCAGAGTACTTTTAATACTTAATACTTTAGTACTTA
This sequence comes from Lepilemur ruficaudatus, assembly GCA_963574885.1. Taxonomy (NCBI): domain Eukaryota; kingdom Metazoa; phylum Chordata; class Mammalia; order Primates; family Lepilemuridae; genus Lepilemur; species Lepilemur ruficaudatus. Next base: position 11,907 of record CAUYRT010013766.1, read on the forward strand.
ACAGTATAACAACTGAGTAGTTAGCAATGTGCAGAGAAATATAAGCCCCTAGCAATACACATATATAGAAAACAGCAGATCAAAGCAGGGATGCATAGAGCCAAGACAGAGACAGACAGCACACACCCCCGCCCCGGCTGAGAGCCATTTCCAAAGGATGCTGCTGAGAACTGATAGTCAACTAACTCTCAACCCAGCACATTTATACCGAGTTCCAGCTACCATTTAATTTAAACATTTATTTCTTTTGTCCACAAAAGGTTCCTGACAGTGGCAAAGAACAGACACAAGAAAATAGAGAAATGAGAATAACGCCAAGTCCTGGCCTGCTTTAAAGTGGCATCAAATGCACTTAACTCATCCCTGAAATCCAACCATAGCCACACAATAGGGATTTAAACACAGCAATAATAAACCATAAACCCACAAAGATGAAAAAATAAGAGCAACAAGAATAACAACATACTTTTGAAGCTAGGAAGCAGTTGGATGAGTGAAAATTGACTCCGCTGGCTTGCAAAGGCCAAAGACAAGATGGCAGAAGGATAGCTGGGAATTAGGGAAGGCCAAGAAGCATCCCACTTGTGACACTTCATTTCTCAAATGGCCCCTAGATTAGGGATGGGAGGGGGTCATATAAGGGGGACTCACATGAAAGGGATTTGGGGAGCAGATTGGTCCTGAGATGCCTTCACCTCTAATCTTCTGAAGTTTCCCTCCTGCTCTAGACAGAGAAGTCTGGGTGTTTATTTAGTGGAGAGACTTGTCAATGCAAGTTGTCACAAAAAGGCACATCTAAGATATTGAGAATTGCATCAAAACAGGAGGACTGGCCAGATAAGATGGCTCACGCCTGTAATCCCAGCACTTTGAGAGGCCAAGGAGGCAAAATCACTTGAGGCCAAGAGTTCAGGACCAGCCTGAGCAACATAGCAAGACCCTGTGTCTACAAAAAATAGAAAAATTAGCTGGGTGAGGTGGTATACACCCGTAGCCCCAGCTATTTAAGAGGCTGAGGCAGGAGGATTGCATGAAGCCTAGGAGTTCAAGGCCACAGTGAGCTATGATCATGCCACTGCACTCCAGCCTGGGTGATAGAGCAACTCTTTGCCAATAAACAAATAAATAAATTTTTAAAAAACTGGAGGACTAAGTAACTGTCAGCACATGCTTACTGAACATGGAGATGCTCAGCCCACTTCACCCTCGAGGTCCCCAGATCTATTGGTGTCAAACATTTACTATCCAGGCAGGAGACTAGACAAATCCTCAGTGGTGTAGGTATCTAACCTTCCCCAGAGGAAATCCTAAAAATACTGGCTTCATGGTTTCCCCAACAAATATAAGACCAACTACAATCATTTGACAGTGAAGTTAAAATCGTGAAGCCCACCCAAATGCTCAGAGCTTCCAGCACCTTTTTCTGTCCCCTTTTCTTAAACTAAGGAGGCAAAAATTACCAGACATCTGAAGAAACCATTTAATATGGAAGAAAGGGACCAAAATCAAACAATTAAATGCACAAGCATATTTAAGTAACAAAATAAACACAAATGCAAGAAGTTTTATGAAGAAAAATCATCAATCTCCCCAGAGAGATAAGAGAAACAATAACAAGAGACTACAAAAAATAAATGTTCAGAGTGTTGGATTTTTTTTAATTAAAAACTTAAAGCAGGAATTTAAAAACTCAGAATAAGTGATAGATTAAAAGAAGTTTAGGAAATCACTAAAAAAGTAAACAAAAAGGCAGATGGACAGATGGAAAATAGGAGTGAAAAGAAAATCACAGGATAAGGCATAGATCTGAACAGAAGTTTCTGAAAGAGAAAAAAAGATTCAAGGAAATCTATAGAGAAATAGTTTGAGAATATTTCTCTCCCTGAAAAGCCTAAATTTCCAGATAGAAAGAGTGCCTGGCACAATGGATGAAAACAGTCCCACATCAAAACACTATACTATGATATTTCACAACCCAAGGACAAAGAGAAAACTCACAAGCTTTCAGATGGAAAAGACAAGTCACTCACACAGACTATGAATCACAATGGTGCCAGATTCTTCATAGCTAGATGACAGCAGAGCCATGCCTTAAAAACTCACTGTGAGAATGACGTCCTGGATTTCTATGCCCAGCCAAACTATCAATCGAATATAAGGGTAGAATAATGACATTATCAGACGTGCAAGGTGCTATGCACCCTTTCTCCAGAACCTACTGAAGAATACTCTCAATTATAGTGACAGCATAAACCAGGGAACCAGAGATGCAGAAATGGACAGCAGACAAGGGGGTTCCCAAGATGAAGGGAAGGCATACTCCAGGGCAGTGAGGAACCCCAGCATAGCATGCAGCCTGTCCAACCAAGCTGGACCAAGAGAAAGAAGAGGTATCATCACCACAACCCCTGTTACTATTTTGTTATCTTTTTAATCTCAGAACTCAATCGTATTAGCTTAGTTCAGATTTTTACCTATATGTAATTTGTTTTGATCATGAGATCATGAGATTTCTGACATTCCTTCCATGTCTGCCTGGGGCTTAGGACTTCAGCAAATGAATTCTGGGAGGACACAATTCAACTCATAACAGTATTATTATTTTCAAACTTTTACAATGTAAGCATTAAAGAAAAAAGAAATAAAAATTTTAATAGCCAAAAAAAAAAGAAAATACATATTACAGTTGAAATTTTGTTTTTTGTTTTTGAGACAGAGTCTCGCTCTGTCACCCCAGGTAGAGTGCAATGGTATCACCATAGCTCACTGCAACCTCAAACTCCTGGGCTCCAGGGATCCTTCCAAGTAGCTGGGACTAGGGACTACAGATGCACACCATGACACCCAGCTAATTTTCTATTTTTAGTAGAGATAGGGTCTTGCTCTTGCTCAGGCTGGTCTTGAACTCCTGAGCTCAAGTGATGCTCCTGCCCCAGCCTACAGTTGGAATTCTAAAGTGGTAGAGATTTCCTAAGAACAAAAATATTCTCTACATAATCCTAATACAATGATCAAAACCAGGAAATTTAACATTAACACAATGAATGCTATTATCAAGTCACAGGCCACAGTCAAATGTTGTCAATTGACAATTGTCCCTTACGGCTCTTTTTTGTCCTGGTCTATGATCAAATCCAGGATTGCCTTTAGTTTCACGTCCCTTTAGTTTCCATTAATCTGGAACAGTTCCTCAACCTTTGACTTGCATGACCTTGAAATTTGAAAATTATAATTATTTTTAATTATAATTATTTTGTAAGATGCCCATCAATTTGGGTTTACTAATGTTTAATCATAGAGTTTAAAAGGAGTACTATCAAAGTGATGTTTTGTTTTTCTCAGTGCGCGTGATGTCAGTTTGTCCCAATTCTGGTGGTGATGTTAACTTTGATGACTTAGTTAAGGCAATTTCTGGCAGATTTCTTTTCTTATAAAATCACCTTTTCCCCTTATTAATTAAAAAGCAACTCCTCAAACTTTCACTCAGTAGTTTTAGCATGTGTCGATGGCTTTCCTAATTCCATCATTCTTTCTATATTTCTTAGCAGGCATTCCACAGTATCAATAAGTTATAGTATATTATTGTCATTAGTTATGCTGATATTTAATATTTCAGATTTGGCTTTGGTCTTTTGCTATGTCTTCGTCATTCTTTAAAAATACAGAAATATCTAGGAGTAAGCCGCATGCTGTCTGCAACTTACTCTGAAAAGGCTCTGGGAAAATGAGTGTGTATGTACACACCACAACAAACCCAGCCGTGTGTGGTCACGCGTTGCTGAACACCAGGGACACATTCTGAGAAATGCATCATTAGGCAATTTGGTCATTGTGCAAACATCACAGAGTAACAAAATGATATTTGTGTCATCTAAACATATCTAAACGCAGTAAAGGTACAGTAAAAACAGGTAGTATAATCTTATGAGACCCCATTGTAACACAGTGCATTATTGGCTGAAATGTCCCACAGTACGTGACTGTACACAGACAGGGATAAAGGTAGGGAGAGAGAGACAAAGAAAGAAAAAGAGACATCGAGGGGGGAGATCACAAGCTGGGTGGCTTAGAGCAACAGACATTTATTCTCTCCCAATTCCGGAAGCCAGAAGTCTGGGACAAGGATGAGCAGATCCCCACTCCCTCTGCGGGCTTGGGAGGATCCTCTCTGCCTCTTCCAGCTTCTGGTGGCCCTGGCTTTCCAGCCTCTGCCTCCGTCTTCACCCGGCCACCCTCCCAGCACGTGTCTCTCACTGTCTTCTCCTCTTGTGAAGACTCCAGTCATGGGACTTCGAGCCCCCCTAAATCCAGGATGAGGTCATCTCAAGGTCCCACTTCCTTTTCCAGGTAAGCTATCAGTGTTAGCAGTTTCTCTTCTCTCTTTAGCCATTGTTGGTGACAGCATGTAATAATGACAGTAAATGTCAATTGAGGCTATTCCTCCTCCATGATAATAAAAACGCAGAAGCACATAAGCTATTAAGTTAGGGGTCAATTCAGACTGTCCGTGAGGCAGCTGAGACCAAGCCTTAAGAGGAAAAGAGGCAGAGCAGCTCCAGCCTGGCCCGGCAGACTCGGCCGATAGCCGCGGCCTCAGATGGCAGCCGCCGCCTCCGGACGCTCCATGCAGTGTCCAGTGCAAGTCTGCGTAGACCGCCTGCCGCAAGTCCCTATTTGGCTCAAGCGACTTAAACCTCAGCTGGTTCCTCATCACAGAGTCGAAAGTTGTTGTCAGAAGTTCCACAGTTCTGAAATTCACTTGTTGCTTGGGCAAAACTTTGGCTGGGAAAACCTGAGCAGGTGACTGAGCGGGAGGTAACTTCTGATGACGGCGACACATCACCCGAGCTTGGGCAGGCCACAGCAGATAAGGTGCCCGGTGGACAGGACACGGGGAAGGGATGTGAACCGACCAGCCTGGCTCTTGTGAGTCTGTGTTTGCGGGACGTAAAGGCTGTGTTTTGGGGAAATGGGTAACTGCTCTTGGCTCCTAGGGGCTGCTCACTGCTTTTGCCACTCTGTCCACCTTCACAGCCAGCAGCAGAGACTCCTCTTGCTTTGAATCCCTGCTGCATGTCAATCTCATTCTCCAAGAAGGGGTCCATCCCTTTACAGGGCTCGCCTGAGTACTTCAGGCCCACCACGGATGATCTCCCTGTTAGGGTCAACTGATTTGGGACCCTAATGATGTCTGCAAAATCGCTTCATACAGCACTTGAGTGTTTGATTAAAAAACAGAGGGAGAATGTGTCCACCAGAGGCCAGAAATCCCAAAGGTCATCTCAGAATCTACCTACCACAGAGGTGTTTAGCAAACAGTTGGGTAAAAATCGGAGCTCACTAGAGGATCAGGCTCTGAAGAATTTGACTGTAAGCCATTCTTTATGTGGTACATCCTTGAATTAAGCTTCTTATTCAAACTAAATATTACTATTAACATAATACTTACTTAGGAACTTTATTACTGCATGGCTATCATTGTTGTATCTTTCTTGAAAATTGCCTTTTATTCAAAGCCTAAGTAAACCTAAAATCAGGCACCTTGCTGATTTTGAGTCCTGGACCGGCAGCTGCAGAAACAGAGCAGGCGGCTGCTCTTGGTTTGGCCCAGACTCGCGCTTGGCCAGGCAGGCTGAGCCCACAGGGAGGTCACCTGGGCTCCCTCGCCTCTGGCTTCCAGCTGGGCTCAGCCAGGGAGAGACAGCGGCAGGAACCGAGGGTGGGAAGAGAGAGAGGGCGGGGAACCTGTTCTCTACCCCTCCTCCTCCCTTGTTGCAGTCTGGGGTCTGTTCCGTGGGGCCGTGTCCCAGCTGGCCCTCGCCACCCTTGGCTGTCAGTGCACATTCTCCTTGCCCCTCAGGGCTGGAGGTCACTGCCGGCCACTCCTCCAGGCCCTGGTGCCTCCCATCCCTTGTTGGTTCTTTACCCAACTCTATAAACAATGTCTTCATTAAACTCTTTTCAGATAAATTATTTTTAGTGTGTCCTGCCAAGCTGTGACAGATACAGATAACACTTGATTGGTCTCCCTCTGTCCTTTGATTCCTGAATGTTATGTACATTTTCGTGTATTTAGAATAAACAAACATGCATACATACACACAGGCATAAAATCTAACAACAAAATGACCTGACCTGAAGCACTAGGAACTTGCTGGGGAATTCTAGAAGGTCGTAGAAATCAGCACAGAGGCCTATGATGGTGAAGATGTGAGAATCCATCTCCACTCTCTGTTCCCAGTCTCTTAAGGCATCCTGAAATGAAAGTGTCTGAAAAGTCACATAGAGATGTTTCCAGTTATCTGTTCTTGCATAACAAACAGCACCAACTGTGTCTTTAACTCACAGGTCTGCAATTTTGGCCGGGCACTGTGGGACGGCACAGCTCTGCTCTGCCTGGCTCTGTGGTGGCTGTGAGTACCCGGACGGCTGCTCCAGAGTAGCCACTTGGACGGCAGCTCAGGGCTCCAGAGCAGGGTCCCGAGAGACAGCAGGCGGAAGGTGGGTTGCCCTGAAGATTTTGACCAGCCCAGCCTCCTCTGCCACCCAGGTGCTTCATTCGGCCACAGGCACAAAGGCTCTGCCTGGTTAGACGGGAGAGAACAAAGATGCAACCTCTTGGTCAGGAGTGACCAGGCGCCAGGAGAGCCCACGGGGCTAGAAATGCAGTTGTGGCCAATCTGAGCAAACAGAATCTGCCACAGAGACATGAAGGAAATCAATACAGTGCGAGAATCAACTCCTGTGCTCCTGATGGCCCTGTGTGGACAGGTCCCTGTCCCTCCCTCCCCAGCCCTGCAGGACAGCAGCCAGGAAGCAGCCTCACCCCTCGTCTCCCCTCACCCCTCGTCACCTGTACCCCATCGCACGGAGGCATTTCTGTATTCTGTACTAAATCCCAGATGTCACAGTTCTGCACTGGTCCAGTGACAACCGCCAGTTACATTGCTTCTCAAAGAAAGTTTCATTTTTTTCCTTTATTGATGACAAATCACTTTCCTTTGAATCATGTTTTGAAATATGGAAGAATGCGATGCTTTCGTTTTCAAAACCTTGCATCAGTGACAGAAAATAAAACAAAGGGGAATCTGGAGCACCCGTCAAGCTGGACGCTGAGCGCCGTATTCAATCTCATCGTTTCTGGAACTCCACCGTGCCTGTGAGTACACAGGAGCCGTCCACCCCGGCTCTCTCTAAGGGCGAACCTTTCTCTCCTCCTTCAGTGGGTCTTCACCAAAAAAACATTTCTAGAGTAACCTACTCTTCATCGCTCAAGAAAAGCCTGGAATGTACACCCAGGGTTCTGGGGTCGCTGCCCTGGCCCTGTGACCACTGCATCGGGTAGGAAAAAGAAACACTGAAGTGCATTCACTTAAAAATCACACAATCTATAAATTATAGAACTTTGGAAATTTTGTTTCTTATAGCCTGCAAGGTGGCCATTCTGGCAGGCTGGGAAGCACAGCCTCTGGCAGTAGCCCAGGGACAGGACCAGCACTTCAAGGGAAGGAGGGTGAGACAGGAGCCTAAGCCGAATGGGTTGGCCAAGCACACGTATTCAAGAGGTTACAGGAGGAGCTGTGAATATTCATAAACGTGGTCCTGACACATGCGTGTTGAACAAACACGCATGTTGCATACAGCCATGTTCACCTCAGGGTGGAGACTTCACATGTAAATGCTCTACAATTAGGCCCTATACATCAAAAGGTCTTTTCAGAACGAAAAGATGCACGCATTCAGTATGCAGCCGCGGTAAAACCAGCCAGGACCCGCCCCTGGTCCACGGCTTCCTATCAGGAGAAAGTTACTGAAAATCAGTCTCTCGCCCGATCCAAGCAGCAGCTGTGGCTTGTGGAACGGGGGAGTGACCGGCAGTGACGCTGCAAATTGCTTTAACGTTGCCTGTCTCAAGGCCGGTGCTCGTTTAGCTGCTAGAAAACAAGGAAACCTTGTGGCAGTTAGAGCGCGGCCTATTCTTTCAGTGTAGGAGTGTATCACTTACACTTGTCTGGCATGGACCGAGGTCCTGTTTATGATTTGCTATCTTATTGACATAAAGAGTCCCTTCTGTCAGTCTTATGACCTCTATTTTAACATTACTGCTGCTCAGTTGTGGTGTCTAAAGCCCAAAAGGGAGAGAGAATAAGAGCCATGTCTGACCTCCCACCTCCTCGTGGCCAGGAATCCAGTTTTTCAGGGTTCTCTGGGGTCCCCTTAGCCAAGAGGGAGCCCGTTCAGTCAGTAGGGGGCTTAGGATTTTATTTTTAGTGTACAGGTGATATGGAGAGGAAAGAAAAAATTTTGCCATCATACTCTTCTCTTGGCAAGAACACTGCGTCACACCGGCGCCACCCCCGCCGTTCCCCAGATCCACCAGGACAGCGGAGCGTCTGGTGGGGACGCGTCTTTAGTCCCCTCCTGGAAGGCACGGCAGCCTGCGCTCCGGTCTTAGCTCCCCCGCTGTAGACACCAGTGCTCGAATTGCCCGTCGTGCTGTCGGACTGCTGCTCCGAGGGGATGTCTCTGCCGTGGCCGGACACTGCGGCTGTGCCGCGTGTTCCACGGCCGGAAGCAATGATGGGCAGCTGTCTAAATCGGCGCCAAGTCTCCTGTTCTGGTGTTTCTATACCACTCTGAGCATTTGCCTCTTCCACTGGGTAAGCAAAGCCCAGTCCAGAGTTCGTGTCTGTTTCTGTCAAGACCCCTTTGTGGCCCCCCAGGGCTCCCACATCCGTCTCACTTGCCAGCCATGGTCAGGGCCTTCTGCGCAGGGAGCCTGCCCCATAGGCACCGGCAGTCTCTGTCTCTTTTGCTGGCAGACAGAGCAGCGCTGACTGGCATTTTGTGCCTGAGAAGGTGCAAGAAGAACATGTCCAGATTCAGCCCGTCTCTGCACTGCTACGGTCCCTGCCCCACAGCCACTCATCTCACGGACCCAGTGGCCACCCCAAGGAGCACACGGGGATTTCTGCTGGTCGATTCCAGGTACCTTCTGAATCTGGAAGTTCAAGGTGCCCATTCTTCTGATGGCCTCATGCCCTTCAAGCCCCCATAATGAAGCTGAGCATGGTGACACACCTGTAGTGCCTGTAGTCCCAGCTACTCAGGAGGTTGAGGCAGGAGGATTGATAGAGTCCAGGAGTTCAAGTCCAGCCTGGGCAACACAGCAAGACCCTGTCTCTAAAAAAGAAAAAAGGCTAGGCATAGTGGTTCACACCTATAATTCTAGCACTCTGAGAGGCCAAGGTGGGAGGATTGCTTGAGCTCAGGAGTTTGAGACCAGCCTGAGCAGGATCAAGACCCCATCTGTACTAAAAATAGAAAAATTAGCCAGGCATTGTGGCGCAGCCTGGGGTCCCAGATACTCAGGAGGCTGAGGCAGGGGAATTGCTTGAGCCCAGGAGTTTGAGGATGCAGTGAGCTACAATGATGCCACTGCACTCTGGCCTGGGCAACAGAGCAATACTCTGTCTCAAAAAGAAAAAAGAAAAAGAAAAAAGAATAATTTAAAAATTCACGTAGTGATTTCCATAGGAAGATGGCCCCTGCAGGCATCCTTTTAATAGGACAGGTTTCCACTTCCCTCCTCATGACCTACAGCCAACACCCATGAGTCGGTACAAACTGAAACATACAAGCTTTTACCACTGAAGGGTTCTTCTGTCACTGCTAGAAATTGAGCCCTCTGAGCAGGTTTGTTTTCACCTTCTTCAATCAGAGTGGCATCTTTGCAAGCAAGATGTTTTCCGTTCACCTTGGCACTGTCATCTACACATCAAGCAACTCTTTGTCAGTTAGTCAAGAGTTGTTTACAGGGCACTGTCCACTGATGATAGGATCTGGCAGCTCCTAATGTAATTTCTGAGTCAGGCCTGGGGGAAATGGGCTCCCTGTGTGTGAGCATCTCCTCCTCCATTCTCCAGGCAGCTTGATCCGATATAAACCGCCTCTGCATTATTATGGAGCTCTTCTGGGCACTGCCATCCCCATTAGAGTGTTTTCTCTGACACCACCCAAGACATAGTGGGTATTTGAGGTTTCGAGATTATTTTATGACCTTTAGTCACAGGGATAGCTTCATTTAATGTCTACAGCAAACTTGTAAATGCCCCTTAAGTGGAAAATAACTAGTCCAAAGTCCCAGAAGATATTGCCAGGAGGCACGCACTGGCTTTTTGCCATACAGGGCTGTCCCACAGAGAATCTGTCCCTACAGCACTCCAGCTCTTACTATACACTGTGGGCTCGGGCAGTCTTTCTGTTCCCGTTTGGCATGTCCAGTATTGCTAGAAGGGTGGATTTATGCACCTTCTGTTTTATGGTACTAGGTAGGGGGAGCATCCCCCAGGCAGGCACAGTGTCCATCTCCACAATGTGATCAGGTAAAAGAGACCCAACCCCTTCAAACAGAACAATTTTGTCCTTACTTACACCTTAACCATCAGCTCTGCCGTCCCTAACTGGAGCCTGCATTAGGACGTCACAGTACCGGGTGTTAAGGGCCGTGGAAGATAACCTGCTATCTTGCTTCTCTCAGTATGCTTAAGCATAGAATAAAGAGGGAAGGGGGAGGAAGGTACATTCACACAGCAGGGGAGGAAGGTACTATCACATGGCTGTCAACAAGATAAAATGATGGCTAGAACAGAGAGCCCAGACGCCCTGGAGCATTGAAACGCCCAAGGGTCCCTTGTGTACCCAAATAACAGGGAGTGAAATGTACTCTGGCCCAGACAGTAGGATGAATAGGATGTAGAATATATTTCTGACTGAGATTAATGCTGCCTTTAGCTTCTATAGCCCTGCTTGCTCAACCAGATAACTTTCCCGGATGTGGTTTTTGCCTTTAAAAGACCCTGCTTCTTTTGGTTCGGGGCCACTCTCTTTAACTGCCTACAGCGGTGCAGAGGGTGGTTGCTGGGCCCAGCTATTAAAGACTCATAATTTGGCTCAGTTTCGATCTTTAGGTGGTCTTTTCTCATACTCAGAACCATAACACTGGGCAGGGAGGCCTTCCACACCAGACAGGATAGCCATTCCCGCAAAGCTGTGGGAAAACAGGCACACCTCTTCACGTAAAGCCTGTTTGAACATTCCAATTTGCATTCCATTTTCACCTCAATCCTACTAAGCTTTACATTTCTATCTTCTCTCAGTCTAATTGTAGTTGAGTTAGGGGGTCACCAACAAGTTTCAGTATGCCACGGCATGGGGTTCCCGTGTCAAGTAGTGTCTAGGTGTCCCTGATGCCTTTCCTCATCCTCTTCTTAATTAGCCTAATGTTTTTCATCTATAATACCAATGTGAGAAAGCTGAGACCGCAAATTTGATAAGGCTTCTGGAATTTTCCTTCAGTTTTGCAGCAGCAAGTTTAGACGGGAAATCCACATTAAAGGAGCCCCTTATCGCAGTGTGTACCACGACCTGGGTAACCGGCATGTTTGGTGTGAACATCCCAGTCATCACAAAGCCATCCACATGGTCTGCATACAAAGCGCGTCCGCTGCTTCGTCCCGGTGCGCCTCTGGGCACTTACAGGTGGAGTCAGGAAGTCCCCTTCTCAGGGTGAGCAGACCTAACATTGGCTTTTGACCAGGCCACCAGGATGGCTGTTCCCTCGGGAATAACCTCCTGGTCTCTGAACCCTATAAAGCCATCTGCGACTGTTCCGTGGTGAGCTGTGGGCCTGCATCAACCCACACATGCTCTTCCGCTCTGCAGCGCCCAAAACCAGAGATACTGCCCCTAAATTAGTCCCCTCAGAATCCATTTTAGTAACGGCTCCCCAGGAACTGAAGACATGATCCACAAAATGGGACGATTCCTTCGCACTGTACCCCTTGGTTCCAGCAGTCCTTGGTTTTGCCTTCCCACCACGCTGACCACCTTCGTGGAGACCAGGCGTCTCAGAGGTGCTCTCTCCCCCACTCTTATTTTTCCCTTGGGCGTGGCTCTGAGGCTAGGGGCCCCAACTCAGACCGACCCAATCTGAGCTTAGTCCAGCCTCTAGGCCCCACCCAGCACTTTTACTTTCATTTCAGTTATTACAAATAGCACCAACCAAGGGATTGTATATTTCAGTGTTTTCCTATTAATTTGCATTCCTTATCATCCAGTGAACTGACTCCCTGTGAGTTGGATCCATCTCTAAATTCCACTGTAACTTTCACCCCAAGCACCCGATGGCAGCACAGCTGTGGCTCCACCCCATGAGTGATCACATGGCCACCAGTTTCCTCCTCTCCCACCCTTTTATCCTTTCTCTTCCCAAACTGCATGTTTCTGTGAACTGTAGGGTGAGGGGAAACTTGCCCTTTCCCCAAAAGTTTGCTGAAAAATCAAATAATAAGACAGATTAATAAGAGAGAGAGGTTCATTTACAGTGCACATGGGGAGAATCTCAGAATGATTATTCAGTATTCCAGCAGGATCCAGATATTTTTATACCTGCCTTTTAGAGGGGATGGGAGATGAGCAGTGTAGGTAATTCTGTTTAGGGGCAATAAATGGTTGCTAGGAAGGATGAATGGATGGGGAAACAGATTGACTTGTAAATGATGCTCTTAGCAAATTTAATTAACCTCAGAGACAGGTATTATACTTAAAATGATTTGGACTAAGTCTGCTTGGATTCCCTCATTTTCTCGTGCAATATACTGAAATAACAGGAAGGAGAAAGGAAGTCAATTGTTCTTTTGATCTGTCAGTCTTGTTTGTGTGGCTAGAGGGAAAGAGCCTTCCGATGTTTTTTGATCTTGAAGGGCCTTTAATTCAAAATATTCTTTATACCAAGGAGTCACATTTTGAGGTGAAATTTCCTAATCTCCTTCAGAGCCCCGATAAATGTTGAGTCAATTCATTAGGTTGTCTACTTGTGATCTTTTTGACTTTTGGATATAGGCATTTATGGAAATAAACTTTCCTCTCAGGACTGCTTTAACTGTGTCCCACAGATTTTGATAACTTGTGTCTCCTTTGTCATTTAGTTCAAAGAA
>CAUYRT010013768.1:0-12187 GCA_963574885.1 Lepilemur ruficaudatus
AAATAGGAAATAGTTTTTTTCTTTCATAATTTTGAAGATATCACTTTATCTTCTACCTGTTGAAAAGTTTGTGAAGCCATTTGATTTTTTAAAAATCCATTTTTTTGGGGGGGGGGCCGGGCACGGTGGCTCACGCCTGTAATCGTAGCACTCTGGGAGGCCAAGGCGGGTGGATCACTCAAGGTCAGGAGTTTGAAACCAGCCTGAGCAAGAGCGAGACCCTATCTCTACTAAAAAATAGAAAGAAACTAATTAGCCAACTAAAAATATATAGAAAAAATTAGCCGGGCATGGTGGTGCATGCCTGCAGTCCCAGCTACTTGGGAGGCTGAGGCAGGAGGATCGCTTGAGCCCAGGAGTTTGAGGTTGCTATGAGCTAGGCTGATGCCATGGCACTCTAGTCCGGGCAACAGAGTGAGACTCTGTCTCAAAAAAAAAAAAATCCATTTTTTTGGTGAAGTTTTTATTCCATGAAAGCTTACAGAATCTTCTCTTTGTACATGGAGATTTAAAATTTCATGATAAAGTGTCTTTGTGTGAGTCTTAATTTATCCACTGTAATATGTATTAGTTGAGCTCCCTTTATTAAAAGCATCAACTTTATTGAGACTTATTATTTATACAACAAATGCAGACATTTTAAGTGAACAATTTCATGAGTTTTGTTAAGTGTAAGAAGGACCAGCTCTTTTAATCCTTTAGTTCTGGGACATTTTCTAGAATTATTTATGTAATGATTTTCCCTACTACTTTCTTTGTTTTGTCTTTCTGGAATTTCTGTTGTTTGGATGTTGGACGTCCTAGAACAATCTTCTAATTTTCTCATCTTTTCTGCCAGGAAAAAGAGTTTTGAGTGTCCTATCTAGTGTGCGCTTCCAGGTTGTCTGAGTTTGTAAGGGCTTCCACCTCTCCTTGACTTTCTTCTGTAAGCTGTAGAAAACTGACAGTAATGCAAATTCTTTTTTTCTGTAGAGAGGTAAATAAATTTTGTCTGGTGCAGGTGCAAATTGATTTCCCCCTTTCCCCAAGAAAACATTCCAAAAGAATGTTTTGCACACATTCTTTCTTGTCTGTTTATGTGTTTGCTCTTTGATTTCTCCATCAAATCATTTGTAATATTTTACTGGTTCCTTTGTTAGTTAATGAGTTAAACAGATCTTTGACATGTGGTCATTTTAACATCTTAACTTTTTATATCTCTTACTTTCTATCTTTTCACTCTACTCTGGAATATTTCTTTAACTTTCTATTCCAAACCTTATATTGAGTTTTTTTCATATCTGCTTTCTTATTTTTAATTTCCAAGAGCTCTTTTTTGTTAATGATAACTTTAAAAAAAACCTGTTCTTATTTTAGGGATATAGTATTTTATTTATCTGAGGGTACTAATGATAGTGGTTTTGATGCTATCTTCTCTTGCATAGTTTTTTGTTTCTTCCTTTTAGCTTTACTCTGTTTTGGCATCTGGTGTTCCTGTCCAGTGATGTCTGGTGACCTTTGCTGTTTACTTACGGCCAGCAGTGGAGGCTGTAAGGCTGACGGGCAGTTGGATGCCGTGAGCGGGCTCAGCATAGGCTGATGTGGCAGGACTGTTCTATTGGGAGCCTCTGATGTCAGTATCTTTGGGTCTTTTTCTCAGATAAGACCTTCCCAACCTTTGAGTATTTGCACTTAGCTGACTGCTCTGTGAGCCTCCGAATTCTATTTGTAAATGTGCACGTCACCATTTTTAAGAAAATAGTTTCTCTATCCTGAGCTGTGCTTGGACCCTAGAGACCCTTTGTTTTTTCTTTCCAAAGTGAATAAACCTCCAGGTTTCTGCTTGGTGAGGTGGCACAGTTGGGGTGGGGGGTGGGGATTTGAGGGTTGAGGGGGGAGTAGCCCCAGGCTGTGTGGAGTTGGGGGGGGTCTTGTTATTTCCTTTCACATGGACTTTTTATTAATCTTTCTGCCTTTAGTCCCACTTTTCTGCCCACTTCCAGGGTATTAGACACTTCTAATTCTTGAGTCCTGGGGCTATGCAGTGTACCTTGGGTGCTTCCTGGCTCTCCCTACTACTACCAGCTAAGGATTCCACGCTCATGAACTTTCTAAGTCAGTTGCCACTCATCCATCTGCCTTCCAGTTTCCAAAACTTTGATCCAGTGATTTCAACTTCTGTTTTCTCTGTCTTCATGGGTTTATATCTTTAAAAATTAATTTCTTATTGTTTTTGGGGGGGTTTCACAGGGAGCAAAAGTAAAAGCCTATGTTTAGTTTATCTTTACTTGGGATTTTAATGCATCTTTAACTTCAATTTACCTGGTGTCAGGAGGCAGCATTATATGATGAAAAGGTACAGACAATGGCACTAGCCAGTGGTAAGTTAGAATTCTCTGTTCCCCCTTGCGAGCTGTATGATATTGGCCAGGGATTCCAGGTCCTCAGCCTGAGTATAGTCCTCGTGAAGTGGTCATTGTAGCCAAAATCATTGGAAAGTACTGACACTTAACATTTGTGGCTGTGATGTGGATCAAAGATAATGCATATAACTTTCCTGATTCTCCAATTTTGTTTTCATTGACATTCTTTTCTTGGACATGTTCTTTCCTACTATTTCTGAGAATATCAGATTTAGGACCAGCGCTCCCCACAGGATTTCATTAATATGCTTCATCGGGAGCAGGCCACATGTATTTGGTGGCTGGTAAATGAAATTTGCCAGCCTGCCTTTCCTAAAGCAGGTATGTTCATAGTCTGGTGGGCAGCGGCCGGCCAGCTACAGTATTTGACTGTGGGAGGAGTTTGGACTTTGACTTCCAACCTGCCCAGGGCGTCCGCTCAGTCCCCTCCACAGGGCGGTTTTGTTTCTGCCACTTTGGACTCTGAAGTCTGGAAAGGAGTTTCTGGCTGCCATGTGGCTTTGTTTCTCATTTCCCAGTTCAGTCTCTAAACTCATGCAACTCAACTCAACCCTGTCCCATCAAAGGCAGCGGAACTTATTTAACTTGGTATGAGGTAATGCGGTTTCCACTGTTTTCCTCTTTCTTCTCTGGTGTCTTTCTGCTAGATGCCCCCCTCTTCTGGTGGAAGTGATTCCCTGTTGCCCTCAAAGGAGGCTTTCTAATTCTAACCAACTCATGTTCTCTGTTCCTCAGGACCCTTTACAATTTCACTCGGAGTTCCTGCAGTTGTCTTTGTTTTCGTTTTTTCTCACTCTCTCATGATATGCCCTCTTTGGGTAGGCCCATGGGGAAGATTTCTATCAGGTGTGAGTGCGAGGAATAGCTGAGCTTCCCTTGAATTTTTATCTTATGGATAGTTATGGATTATGTAATATCGATTTCACTCTTTCATTGGCTATCTGGAAGTTCAGAAAACATGTTTGACTTGTCTCAAGCAAGTGCATGGAACCCCACAGTACGTACTTTGTAAAATATTATCCTTGACTTTGTCTTATTTTTCCCATATTTATTTCTTAAATTTACTTTATATGCATGTTTTGGTTGTGCTGCAGCAAATCTTTGTTAGAATGTGGTGATATATAAGCATACAAACCTAGAGACAAGTGGCATAAAATCTTCTGCCTACAGAGGCAACATAGGCCAGAAATAAATGTATTTCCACAGAGGCTGGGATAGACCTGCTAAGGAAGAGCTCTGTGCCGGAGATTCCAGAGAAAGCCAGAGGTCTTTGGGATCATGTGAAACTCTATGACTGAAGTCAGTAAGGACATTGTAGTTTCCTGCCCCTGGGTGTTCCTTCCAGATGCCAAATCCTGAATTGGATGGATCACAGGACTGATTCCACGTAGCGATTCTGGTACACTGAGAGCAGTTTTTCTTCTGAGTCCCACAGTGAGTCGTGAACCTTGGAAAGACATATAGACCAGTTTCAAATCTCAGCTCTGTGCTTTAGCACAATATTCTTAACCTAATGACAATTGTGGCAGTGACTTTTATTGCCCATAAATATCTGTGTGCACCTGTACACGTCCCAGTCTACTTCTTTGAGTTTAGGTGGGGATTAGTCCTTCTGTGCTGAAGCTTAGAACAGGTGTGAGCAAACCGTGCCTGACTTTTGCTGTCTCGATGATGAGGAAGCCAGGGTTCCAGACGGTGAGTGTACAAGTTGGCAAAGCCTCCATCCACCTGGCTGCTTGGGTGAGTGACAGGGCAAGGCCCCGCCAGCCCATGTTGGACGTTAGCTACATGTTACTGCAACAGAGCCTAGCCCAATCTCACTCACACATTCCTCAGTTTCCATGGCAATAAAAAGGGGATAATAGTCACTCCCTGACAGGTTTCTGTTTTGAAGTTTAACAGTCATACAAGTGGAGTCCCTGGCATTGCATCTGGCCTAGAATGATATTACTGATGTTATAATAATGATAATTTTTATTGATTTCTTCAGCAGAGTCAGAAGCTGAGGTCTGATGGGCTGTGCATGTAGGGCAGTGTAATAAAATGGAGAGAAGATAGTTTTAAGGATCAGGCAGACCTAGGATCATAACCCAGCTCAACACTTGCTAGCCGTGTGAATTTGTGCAAGCCTTTTAATCAGTCTATTTCTACAACTTTAAAATGCAGATAATTTTATTTAACTTGCAGACTTATTGTTAAGATTAAAAAAGCCCAGGTAGGGTCTGGCAAGTAGCATAGCACATGGATAATTCCTTTCCTTTTGCTTCCCTGCATGTTTCCTGTGACCTTGTGAAATATTTAAATAGTCTTTGTCTGTTTCCTGGTTTCCTGGCATACCACTCAAAAATGCTTGCAATCTTCAAAGTCTTTTTGATTGCTAGTTAGATGACTGGTGGGTGAGGTGGAGGCTTGTCACCAGGAAAGACCAAGGCAGGATTAGACGACTGGGACTTTCAGCCCATCCCTCAACCTCTGGGGAGGGGAGGGAGCTGAAGGTTAAGTTGAACAGCAGTGGCCAATGACGTAATCAATCATGCGTAAATAATGAAGCCACACAAAATTCCAAAAGGACAGGGTTCGGAGAGCTTCCGCACAGCTGGACCCGTGGAGAATCCTGGAGGGCGGCACTCCCAAGAGTGCGCAGACGCTCCACAGCTCTTCCCTGCCTCGCACAGGCATAGCTTCATCTGGTTCCTTTGGAATATCCTCTATAATAAACCGTAAATGCAAGTAAGTGTTTCCCTGAGTCCTGTGAGCTGCTCCAGAAAATTAATCGAACCCAAAAGGGGGGTCATGGGAACCCCGATTTATAAAGCTGGTTGGTCAGAAGCACAGGCAAAGTGACCTGGGGCTTGTGATTGGCCTTGAAGATGGGGTTAGGCTTGGGGACTGATCCCTCACCCCATGAGATCCGATGCTGTCTCCAGGTAGACAGTGTCAGAATTGAGTTGAATTAGAGGACACCCAGCTGGTGTCACAGCAGAATTGATTGCTTGCTTGTGGGTGGGGAAAAATCTTCACACATTTGGTCATGGAAATCTTCTGTGTAGACTGTTGTTGGCAGAGGAAAAACAGTTGTTTTTCCCTCCAGTTTGTGGTTTTTCCACTCATTTCTGCAATAGGCTGCCTCAAGGCCAGCCACTGGCTCCTCGTCATGGAGTGGTCTTCCTCGAGGAACACTGTGCTGCCTTCCTTAAGGCCGCCTTGCGATTCCTATTGTCTTTGTCAGCAGGAGTCACACAATGAGGCTGTGTTTTACTGATCTCATAAAGACGGATAGTGTCATGACTGTCTCCGATTCGAGTCGTCGGGACCTTCGGGACTTGCAGCGGGAGGTCCGAGGGGTGCTAGCTCAGCCATCTCGGCAGAGAGGTGCTGGGGGAGGCTGGGGGGGGGGTGGTGGGCAGCCACGAGCTTTGGTGGAGACACGTGCTGGAGCTAATACACATTCCTCTCCTCCCCTTTGTCCCCCTCCCCATCAAGAGACGACCAGCTCACAGAGGCCCAGGGAGTCCAGGCTGCAAAACAGACCCTAGGGCCCATTAGAAGGAACTGAATCTGTGATGGAAAGAAGTTCAATAAGAAGGACTCAAAGGGCAAAAGGTTTCCAGGCCAGTCTTTTTAGAGCCTCGTGCATTTGCCTTGCTCAGATTGCCTCCTCTGTGCAGGCTTCAGCCTGCCTGAAATGACCCCTCTGGCCTCCTAGCGCTTCCGTTGCTCGCCTGCCACTCAATTCATTTGTCAATTAATCATGTCCTGCATGTGGCATCTCTTTTCCTGCTCTCCCAAAGTCCTATTTCTCTTTTGAACTGCTGTTTGAAGTTTCTTCAAGTGTTTGGGTCTTAAGTTACAACTTCTGTTGCAAGTGCCTGGATGGCAAGGTGACCTGAATTTCGGTACAACCTGCCAGGCCAGGAATGGTGTGAAGAACAGGCCTTGGGGAGACTGGGGAACATGATTCTCTTGCTTGTTATTTTGTTATGTCTCTGAGCACCTCATCTTCCAGTTTCTGCTCCTCTCAATGTATCTATTTCCCTCAAAGCAGATCCTTGTCATGCTGGAAGTTTATGTCCCAAGATCTTTACCATTCCTTGTAGGAAGGACTACAGCTAAAGCACATAATTTTTTATTACACTGTTTCATTCTCTCTTCACTTCCTTCACCAGCACTGGCAGTTGCCTTTCTTTTAGGTGTCATTTTCCACAAAGAAGTAACGTGCTCATCACTCATAAACACTTTTGTGTATGTTACAATGAAGCCAGACGAACAATAATTTTGGAGGTGCAGATGTTGGCAGTCTGCTCTGCCCACCAGTTTAGCAACTTTCTCCCTCGAGGCAGCCTTGAGGGTGAGATATTCCAATTTGTGCCTCAGGGAATGGCAATGGCTCTTATGTCACAGACCTGGCAAGTAGCAAAGCGGGGAGGGTACAGGCCATCAGGCCGAGAGTCTAACGTGTCTTTCAAGGTTTGCCTTAGCTAGCTTGCTCCAAAAGCTGTCCCCAAATGATCTGATTATTTATTCTCCACTTCCTATACTTTTTTCCTGTTTTTAACTATGTTATTGAGACATAGGTCACATACCAGACAATCGATCCATTTAAAGTGTATAATTTTAAATGTGCCTCCTTGATCCACATGCTCAGTGGTTTTTAGCGTTACTATATTTACCCAGTTGTGTACCCATTACTACAATCCATTCTAGAAAATTTTCATTACTCCGGAAAGAAACGCTGTATCCATCAGCAGTCACTCTCCATTTCTGCCCATTTTAATTCCTGCAGCCCTGGGCAGCCATAAATCTACTTCCTCTTCTAACATTTCATGAAAATGGAATCATGCAATATGTGGCCATCTGTGACTGACTTCGTTCACTTAGTGTCATGTTTTCAAGGTTCATCCACATTGTAGAATGTATCAATACTTCATTCCTTTTTATAGCCAAATAATATTCCATTGTATGGATACGCTACATTTTATTTATCCATTAATTAGTTGATGGATATTTGGGTGGTCTCCATTTTTATCTATTATGAATAATGCTTCTCTAAATATTCATGCATGGGTTTTTCTGTGGACCTATATTTTCATTTCTCTTGAGTAGACATTTGAAAGTAGAATTGTTTTGTCATAAGTTAACTCCATGTTTAGCATTAGAAACTGCCAGACTGTTTTCTAAAGTAGTTGCCCCATTTTACGACTCCCTAGCAATATGTGAGGGTTTCAATCTCTGCATATCTTCAGTCACTTTTCTGCCTCTTGACTCCGTCTCCTTGAATACAATTTTCTGTTTCTCAGGTTTCTCTGGCTTTCTGCTCTTCTCCAAGATGGCCATTGCTATGATCTGAACGTTTATGTCCCCCCCAAATTTATATGTTGAAATACTAACCTCCAAGGTGATAGTATTAAGAAATTGGGAGCCTCTGGGAGGTGACTAGGTCACAGAGGTGGAACCCTCATGAATGGGATTAGTGCCCTTGTAAAAGAGGTCTAGAGAGACCCCTTGTCCCTTCTACCAAATGAGGACACAGCTAGAAGGGGGCATCTGTTACGAACAGGCCCTCCCCAGACACTGAATCTGCCAGTGCCTTGATCTTGGACTTCCCAGCCTCCAGAACTCTGAGAAATAAATGTCTGTTGTTTATAATCCACCTAGTCTATGGCATTTTGTTATAGAAGCTTGAAGGGAATAAGACGGCCGCAGAGTGCTGTGAGCTGGGAGAGGACATTGTAGGGACCAGGGAGAGTTGGGATTCTGGGCAAGGTGTTCTCTGGCTCCTGCTTATTACAGAGCAGCTACGAGGCCACATGTGGAGACTTGTACAGAACCCCTATGCACTCAGGCCTCCTTGTGTGGGCTGAACACCTCCTCCTGGAGGGAAAAGTTAGGGAAGGACGCCCCACAGCTTTGCTCTCATTCTTCTTCTTCCCTCCTTTCAGTCTTTCAGGCTGGCAATGGGTAAAATTTAATTCTAATCCTCCGTTGGAGCAGGAACTTCCATGACCTGGCTGTCACATGCAGTAGGACTATCTTCCCTCTTTGATGAGGGCTGTGGAGGAAACTCCACACGGTGGACCCTCTAGGTTTTGCTCTTGATATACTAAATCAGAGCTAAAGGAACTTGAAGGCTTCTACTCTCTAAAAATTTCCCATCTTTCAAGTGTGTTGCCTTGCAGCAAAATCACATTTTGCATGCCAGAAGCAGACTATTAATTTCCTCATTCTTTTCTTTTGCATTCTTTCTGTACAAATATGAGTCCCGAATGAATGACTGCATCTGACTGACAAGGATGAAGGTGATAAAATCAGGAAGGCAAAAGAGAAAATTAATGTCTTCAAAATATCAATCCTGTGACATTACTGTCATTTCTCTGTTTGTCAAATTTTTTAGTCCATGACCCACTGCCTAAAAACATTGTTGTCTGGTTTTAATATTGTAGTTTGTATTATGATCAGCTTTTTTTGCTTTCCAAACATAAGATTATTTAATATTACTAAAATATTTTTAGTTACACAAGTATTTAATGAATGTATTATCATTATAAATAAAATTTAGATAAGGCTGATGTTCCTCTTAAATATCACCCCCAATTCCAAGACCTCTAAGAGATAACTGCGCCTATCTCTGGTGTATATTTTTTCAGATCTTTTCCCTATGCATTTACATACTGACACAACCATCTATAGAAACAAGTAGGTTTGCTTTCTTTCCACGATTGCTATGATTCTTTATGCATTGTTTTGAAGCTTGCTTTTTTTCACTTATAAAATGTCTTGAAGGTTTTCATGTCAGTGTAGGTAGCTTTACTTTATTTTCTTTTAACTGCTGCATAGTATTCTGTAGCACAGAAACACTGTAGGTTATTAAGCTAGGTCCCTACTGATGGACATATAAATGGGTTCTTATTTTTTTTTTAATTGTTACAAAGTAGGATTCAGGGATCATTGTGGTACATGCCTCTTTCTGCACATGCACAAGTGTTTCCCTAGTGAGAGAAGAAGAATTGTTGGGTCAGAGGATATTCACATTTAACATTTTAACATGTACCACCAAATTGCCCTCCTGAAGCTCTAACCGTATATTATGCTATTGGATGTGCTTTTTAAAGAATTGCATGTGTCCTCAATCCACTACCTTTAGAGATTATGACGTACCCCTCCATTCCCATGAGAATCATTGATTTATGCTTCAGCATGAGCATAATCATCGTGTTTCCTCGACCAGAGAAATCTGTGTTTACAGGCTTACTTCTAATTGTGGAATAAAGCATGTTGTTTTCTGTTGAAGTAATTTCAGGCACCAGTGAGCAAGTAAGGGAGGAATTTCGGGGTGTGCAAGTTTCTCTGTGCCCCTGAAATTACTCTGTCCTGGTTGTGATTGCCTGTGAGGCACACATGAGACCCTGAATCCAAACGCTTGGGGAAGCTGGCTCCACACTCAAGGCTTGGTTCAGACTGGGCAGGCCCTCAGAGATAAGGGTTTTACTCTCTGCTGTAGTGGGCTGTGGGGGACCTGACCAAACGCAGGCCTCTAGCACCCACATGGGAGGGATCCAGAGCTACGAGGAGCAGACACCGTTCCAAGAAGTCCTGAGAGTCCCCGCAGAGGAGGAGGGTTGGGCCAGTCACACATCGTGAGGGGCACTGGCTGAGGCTGTCGGAAGAGGCTGAAGAGCAGAGCATGGGGCTGACCACGGGGGAACAGGCCATGGCCGAGGTGCCCGCTTTGGGCAGCATTCATCCGTACGAGATGATGGCCACGTGGTTCAAGGTAGGCTGGCTGGTTTAGGGGCTCCAGAGTTGTGCATGTAGGTGGGTCATGGGGAGATGGCTAGGGCTGTAGAATAAACTAGAATGCGTAGAAATCTCACAGAAACTCTGAGAGATAGATATTAACATCAGCCCATTTAGCAGGAAACAGGCTCAGAGACATTATAGAGTCCTTGTGGGCAGAGTCATGGTTTGCATTCAGATCTCTCTGATTTGGAGACTCGCGTTGGGCCCTAGGGAGAGAAGGACATTGCAGATGTCCATTCACCAGAACGCCTGTCCTGTTGGAAGGTGTGCAGGTTTCCTGTGTTGAGTACAGTGGGTACTCAGCATGTGTTTGGTGAGTGACTGAGTGAATGAGGAACTAGAAGAGCTCCCAACCACGAGGAGGTACCACTTGCAAGGGGGACGGTTGAGGAATCTCCCTCATCCCTACAGACTCATCTTGAAATTCTCCCACAGACAGTGCTGCTTAGGCAAAGCACGCTCATGAGGAGCCCCTGTGTTCTGAGAAGAGTGCCTGATCTCCCACATGTGAGGAGTGACCACCCACTATGAGGGGCCGAGCTGGGGAGGGGCTCGGCAGGGGTGAGGGTGGGGGGCCAGGTGTGGTGCAGCTCTGAGAGCAGAGCACCAGATGTGTCTTCCTCTCCACTCTCCAGTTTTGTTAGGAATTAATCCTAATACGAGCCTAAGAGCTTCTCTTCTTCTTCCTTCTCCCCTCTTCCATGTCTTATGAGCTGTCACCTGCTTCTTGTCTAACACCTGCTATGTGCTGAGCATGTCGGCACTGCTCCTGGAGCACTAGCAGGAGGAGGCAGTGAGTTTATAGAGGAGGAAACTGAGGCTCAGAGGGGCAATTGACTTTCTGGGGGGCACACAGGTGATAGCAGACTGCACAACTTTTCAACTGCCCTCTGCTCAGTTGTGGAAGTTTAGAATTCTCTGAAGATCCGATATTGACTTCCGGGTTCTGAGAGAAAAGGGAACACTTCTGACTGACCGTGATGATGAAATATATGTGTTACCCACGAGGCTCTCAGCCGGACCTTGGATATAAATCACATTAATGACTTCGTGCCCAGTGACCCTATGAATAAATGACAGCATCAGATTTTCCATCATAAATCCCTAGTGCATGCATTTGCTTCTGACAAAGAAACTTGCTTTTGGCTCAGGAAGGGGCCCCAGAGATCAGAAGTTGGGGAATTCCCTTCAGAAGAGCTAGAGAACACCAATGATCCAGGGCCCCCAGAACTTCTGTCTCGGGAGGGCAGGACCCGGTTAGAGCCTGCCCTTCGCTCCATCCACCCCTCCGTCCGCTGGCTGGTCGCAACAGCTTTCCTTTGCTAGATGCTTTTTCCTGGGCTGGCTCGGATACACACATGTATCTCATCTCATCTTGCCTGAATTTCTCAATTGTGCATGTGAGAAAACTGGGGTTTGGTGAGGTGAAGTGCTTGGCTCAGGGTCACCCAGCTCTTAAGAGCATGCACCAAGACTACGCTGAGTCTGCTTGGCTCTGAAGTCCAAATTTTAGCCACCAAATCTTGAAGCTTCATTAAAATCCTGTTGGTTCTTTATGCCTGTAGGATAATTTCAAACTCTCCATAAAGGTTGCAGGTATGTGGAAGGAAGAGAAGTAACATTTATTGAGTGTCTACTATGTACTCTTCACACATTCTTCATTTTCTCTTACAACAGCCCTGTGAAATAAGTCACGGACCTATTTCAGTACAAAAATAATAACATCAGTGGGAAAAAGGGTTAGAGGTCAGAGAGTTTCAGATTTGCAATTACAAAGTTATTTTATTTTATTTCTTTTTTTGAGACAGGGTCTCACTCTGTTGCCCCGGACTAAAGTCCCATGGTGCCAGCCTAGCTCACAGCAACCTCAAACTCCTGGGCTCAAGTGATCCTCCTGCCTCAGCCTCCCGAGTAGCTGGGACTACAGGCATGCGCCACCATGCCCAGCTAATTTTTTCTATTTTTGGTAGAGACGGGGTCTTGCTCTT